>JAMQGT020013926.1:0-241503 GCA_024447675.2 Pterophyllum scalare
TGCCTCCACCATGTTTGAAACAGATGGTGCCGCCAGCACGCTTTGGATCATAAGCTGTTTCTCTTCTTCTCCATACTTTTCTCTTCCCATCATTCTGGTACTATTCTGTGGTACTATCTACCTATTTTCATTGTAAATATTAATCATAAGGGTGAAAAGGCAATAAAGTGCACAGTGAAGCTGAGCTGATGTCAAGTATGCAGCTGGCTCACTGTGAACTGGAGTCCTGAGTGTACCTGTCATATAGGACATATAACACTTGTGCAACTACAGACTCTGTTAATGTGGTACTGAGAAATGCCCACTGATTCAATTATGTTTTTAAATTGAAAAGAATTTATATTTTAATTAAATAATTATGTATATAATACATTATTTATTTATTTCATTTTGGCACTCTTCCGTGCGCCGTAGTATCTCAAACCTGAAACAATCAGCTAAAGTGACTGAGTGTGTTTCTAATGTTTGCATTTAAGCCAGTCTCTAAAAGGACTACTTCCCCTGGTACCCTGTCGTGGCTCTGCTCCACCACTGTGTGGCGCTGTTTAAAACAGGCAGGGCTTCAAGACGACTTCAAAGACCAGCTTGAAAGGACGGGAAGTTGCCTTTGTTGGTTCGGTCGTGGGAATGCAAGATGGCTAACCTGGACGTGGATGATTTTATTCAGCAAAACAGAGTTGTGGCCGAGCAGGTGGAGGCGTACAGAGGCTACTGGGAGAGCGACAAGCACTGGGAGGCCAGGAGGGAGTTCATCCTGCGGAATATGAACGACTTTGAAGACGCGCAGCTGGACCACCTGCTCTCCCTCTCCATGGTGTGGGCTAACAACGTCTTCCTCGGCTGTCGGTGGGTAAACACAGCGTGTTTTCATGCCTGTAATTAGAGCCTGCCTACGGACACTTTCTAAGCCAGCCGCTCCACAGCTTTTGTTTTTTTTTAAACATATTAACGCTCAGGTTGTTACACTGTAGCCACCAGTGTTTCTGCTTTCTAAAATCCATCCGTCCATGCTCTTCCGCTTATCCTGTTCAGGGTCCGGGGGAAGGAAGCCTGTAGGTACACCATTTACAGGTCGCCAGCCTGTCGCAGGGCCAACACGGAGAGACAAGACAACCATTAACACTCACATTCACACCTATGGGCAATTTAGAATCACCAGTTAACCTAACCCCAGTAACTGCATGTCTCTGTGGGAGGCAACAGTGCTAACCACAGTGCTGCCCGCTTTCAGAAAATAATAGTTTGGATTTCATTGCTTCTGGGAGTGTAAAATCATAGAGACATACTGGCAGGCGGTATGAAGAGAAATTAACTCCGCTATAGGGCAGACACTTCTTCCCAATCCAATGTTGTGTCTCCTTGGGCTTATACCTGGGTACCTGGATACTTCCTATTGATGTTAAAATGGGTTGGTCGCGATGCCCCTTGGGTTCATTTGTGGAAAAATATTATTTCTGAAGTCATTGGATTAGAAAGACTGAAGATATTATTTGAATGGGTTGATATTAGAGCTAGTATTTTGTAAATTATTATTATTATTGTGGCTTGTCTCTCCAAAGGTATTTTAGATTCAGCTGTTTAATGAGCTCACTGCTGCCCCCTGCGGCCATAAAACGACCCACTGGGTACGGAGTCGCTGCATATGAAGTCAACCAAATCTGGAAAAGTACTGTGTAAAAACTTGAGTATATTTAATGAAGCCATTCTTTTCTAAATTACCCCAAGCATCCCTTTTCTCCATTATGCTTCAGGTGTTACGTTCCCCTAAAGAAGAAATTGTAATTGTAAAGAAAAACATGTTCATATATGCTCACATCAGATAATGTATTCATTGACATTAGTATATCAGATGTTTGGGTCTGCCACTGGACAACATCCACATCTTTCACAGCAAAATTATGCTTTAGTAATCAAGTTGGTACCTTTTTATAAAGTTAGTTTTACTCTCTTTTTGTCACTCTTCATTTACTTATTCACTGCAGCTCAATGTGGAAAACTGAATAGATCTTCTTAATATAGTGCCAAATCAAAACCATAGTCCTCTCCAGGGACTCTATAATGTATCATAAAAATTCTGCAACATTACAAATAAAAATCCAAGGTTTAGCGATCCCCTCTGGACAAGCACTTGGCTAAAATTGGGAGGTAAAACGTCCCTTTAACATGCAGAAACATCTGACTGAACCAGGCTCATCTGCTGTGACTGCTTTCAGTCTCAGGAGAGGAGACGAGCATACAGGGCTGTGAAAAAAGTATTTGGTGACTTCCTTTCTCATTATCAAACTAATATAACTCGAGCAAATACAACATGCAGTTTTTAAATTATTTCTGTGGGAGAGTTTGAAAAAGCTGACCTAAAAATGATGCCAAAAAACATCCTGATGATCCCCAAGACTTTTGGGGAAATATTATGTGGACTGATCAGACAGAAGTTGAACTTAAGGTTTGTGTCCCGCTACATCTGGTGTAAAACTAACACCGCATTTCATAAAAATAACCTCATACCAACATTTAAACATGATAGTCTGGGCCTGCTTGCTGCTTCGGAACCTGGATGACTTGCTGTAATTGATGGAACCATAAATTTTGCTCTCTAACAGAAAATCCTGAAGGATAATGTCCGCCCATCAGTTGACAACCTGAAGCTCAAGCGCACTTGGGTTACGCAGCTGGAACATGATCCAGAACACACCAGCAAGTCCACCTCTGAATGACTCAGAAGAAACAAAATGAAGGTTTTGGAGTGGCCCAGTCAGAGTCTGGACTTAAATCCTTTTGAGATGCCTTAGCATGACCTTAAACAGGCTGTTCATGCTGGAAAACCCTCCAGTGTAGTTGAATTAAAACAATTCTGCAAAGAGTGGGCCAAAATTCCTCCACATTGATGTGACAGACTCCTTTCCAATCATAAATGCTTGATTGCAGTTCTTGCTGCCAAGAGTGGCACAACCAGTTATTAGGTTTAGGGGCCAGTTACTGTATAACACAGGGCCAGGTAGGTTTGGATAACTTTTTTGCCTTTTAATAAATGCAGTCATTATTTAATAACTGCATTTTGTATCTACCTGGGTTATCTTTGTTTGATCTGAAACATGTGTGACAAATATGCAAAAAGTTGAGATAAACTGGAGAAAACATTTGTAGATAATATGAACCGGGCACCTGAAAGTTCAGGCGTTCTCTGGCAAATGCCAGTCGAGCTGCACAGTGCTGGGCTGTGAGAACAGGTCCTGCTAAAGAACCTGTGCTTGGAGGTCCTCGTGAAGTATCTTTCTAACAGTTTGGTCAGAAAAGTTCACATGGGCGGCCCGTTGGAGGTCATTTTTGTTGAGCTCTGGGAGTGCTCCTCCTGTTCCACCTCATACAGACGAGCAGATATTGGTGCCACTGCAGGATTGAAGCCCTTGTGTTCCCTGTCCAGCTCTCCTGGTATCGTGTCCACACTCTTGTTGAGAATTTGCTAGCAGATCAACTGTGTGTGTGTGTGTGTGCCTGTCCAGTGCACATGCTGTCACTTTTAGTTGCACCAAAGCAGGTCTGAGCAGATTGATTCACTGAAGGTTACCTAGCCTTGTGTTACACTGATGATCAGATGTTTCCTTTTTTTTTTTTTTTTTTTAGAAGCAGTGCATTTGTGACTATTGAAAATAACCAGTGAGCCACAAGTGCTATATCACTTTATATATGACTTGATATACAAAACAAGCAATCTGATTTTATTTTTTTATTTTAATTTTTGTGCCACACTAAACAACTTGACAGATCGATCTGTTATTGCAATAAGCTGTAATTGCAGCCACTGGAGTCTGCAGTTGGTATTAGTTTAGTATTAGTTTTTGGACTGCAATAAACCCACCAAATTGGATTTTCATTTCAGTGAGTTTGAGTGCACTTGAGGAACAGCACTTGCTATTGAAGTGCATATTGGATAACTTATATGATTAAATCTTCCAAAATATGTTAACCTTTGGAGTCTGTATGGGGGGGGGGGACAATGCAAAGATTGCAAAAAAAATGATATCGCTATTTCTTCATGTCATTAGGTTATACTTAAAGCTATATCTGCTAGACTCATTTTCAATTATATGGATAGAAATGTGTGTAAGCAGGTGAAACCAACCACGTTTGTCAACTTTATCTAAGAATAAAACAATTCTTCTCTTACTAGGATTATAATTTTGTTCTTCAGTTTATCATGTTCAGTAATGTTATTTTCCCACAATATAAACCACACAGATAAATTAAGCTTTAATGAACTGATATGTCATATAATCAATGGCAGGTATAGCACAGAGCTCCTGGAAAAAGTGAAGGAAATGGCTGAAGGCATCACAGTGGAGGATGCACCCGTTTTCAAGACAAGAGATGAGATTGTTAAGAAGCAACAGGTATGTCAGTGAACACACACAGACTGTACAGACACACAGCTATACTGGCAGAAGTAATTGTTAATAGTGTCGCTCTGCTCCATTGCAGGGTCGATGACCGGAGCAGCCGTGCTGGATCAAGATCGACTGGATTCAGCTTTTATCAAGTCGCACCATGTCTTTTTTTTTTTTAGTCAGGTTTCCCAGTCCCAGTGTTTTTAATGGATGTGATGAGTTTAGACATCAAAAGGCATTTTTTATGTAGAAAGACTGGCCTCTTCAGCAGTTCAGCCTTTTTAGTTGTGCAGAAACAGCAGTGGTATCTGTGGGAGTTTGGGAGCTGCTCTGCACGTCTATTTCAAACCAGTTTTATATTTTTTTTTATGTCTTTTATATATAAAAAACTTCAGACTAATGATATGGGATGTTATCCTGATGTCCCTGCCTGAAGCACAATAAAGGACTTGTTTTAATTCTCTTGGATTTTTGTTGCTCTCTTTTTTGTGGTTAATTTTTTCCTGCCATTTATGGCAGCAAACATACCAAAAATGTTGCAATACTTTAAGTTACATGACATGACAGGTTGTACCCCATCTTTCGTCCATCTGTGCCGCCTGGCATGACCCCGGCTGGATAAGGAAATAGACGGATGAATAAATAATTAACAGAACCTGTGTCAAAGTCTGAAAAATGTGTTTTATTATGTTTATACAGCATACTGTTAAGTGTACATTTTGTTTAATTCACAAAACTTTTTATAACATATCCCTTCTCCTTATTGGGTGAAATAGGTCACAAGCCACAATATAATCTTTACCATCTAGGAAAAGAGGAATTCTGTTTTATGATTACTTAGCTGGATTCGGGCAGGATTACGTCAGTAATTTACATTTGAGTGGTGGTGTTTTAATTGGGGGAATAAGAGCAAATAAAATGGACAAACGCAGGCATGAAAACAACTTGAGCCCTTAGGAAAACTGTTGATCACACTCTTGGAACGGTCTTCGTGTGCAGCAGTTTGTTCTTGTCCAATCAATCCTCTTACAGAGTGCCCTCAATCTGAGCAAAATATAAAGAGAAATAAAAGGTGTATACACTGGACCGCCCTGCTTCCATCTGGTGCGTATTTGTTCATTTAGATGTCAGCGGTGTCATTTTTTTAAGAGAAAACAAAAGCACCGACTTTCTCCAAGCTGACATGTCACAGGCAACAAAGCATTCAGAAGTCATTTACTTTCTTTGGCGAACAAAATCAGAAAACGAAGAGGAGAACAGTTCGACTACGGCCAGCAAAAGGTTTAATAAATAAAAAAAGCAGACTAAAGGAGAGCATCATGTAGAAGCAGAGTACCTCCAGCTCGTTTCATTTTCGCAGACTTCATGCCAATTCTGTTTTTCCACATTCAGTTTCACTTGAATGAATTAATGATATAGCAACACCACCCGCATCTGAACTCACTGGCTCAGGGCTATCAGGCTCTACATTTGGATTACAGCAATATGCAGTTTCTAATATGCCAAAGAATGAAACTAATGGGGACTGCAGAGCATCAGTCCAAACCTCTTGTGTTAATATTCACTTTCTCATAACCCTCTCAAACAACAGTCTTCTACCCAGGAGCAGAAATGATTAAAAGAAAAGCTCAGAAATTGCCAGTCATGATTCATCAGTGCAAGGGAGACTTGGCACTGCTGCAGCCTGTGACGTCTGCGAGCCCAAACCTACAGCGTCTCTTAAAATAAACAGAGATGCTGGGAGAGCTCAGGGACTGCTCTTTATCAGCTGAATCTGCTGTCGAAATCAAAGATGATGAGGCTACCGACTCTGGCTTTTCCCATGACTTTCAAAATAATGATTTGGTCGTCGATGTGCCCCTTTCCCAAACAGCCAAGTTGTGTACACACCAGCAGATAATACAAAAAAAAAAGGGGGGGAAAGAGAAGAAGTCTATGAAATACAAACAGCATCATTCCAACCAGAGATATATTACAAATTCTGCAATAACTTATGTCACATCATGCAATTAAAAAAAGAAAAGAAAAGTAAAATTAAAGAAAGGGATCAAATACGAGATTGATTTCCCCTCTTTCATTTTCCTAAGATGCATTGGCAAGCAAGTTAATGTCCATTCTGGTTTGGTTGGTCTGGTTTTCCCCAATGTGGCACTTAAGTTCTTCTGATATAGTTGCTGTGTTTTCTCTTTTTTTTTTCTTGATGAGGTAAAAATGAGAGAATGAAGTACTGGGATGGTGAAGAGTGGGTGAGAAGAGTAGAGTAGAGAGAAGCTCAGACATCCACCCAGCTCTGCTCCACAATGGCCGTCACCCTCTTCTCGTACTCCCTCTTGTTTTCCTGATAGAGCTGTGCGGCCTGACTGTTGGCTGGGCTGTTGGGGTTTGGCTCGTCCAGCAACGACTGTGATGAAAATGTTAACATCCTGCAAATTAACTGGGTGAGGTACTGATAAATGTGCCTGTATAGATTCATTCTGCATTCACAGTGAATTAAAACGAAGAAAAAGCAGGAGAAATGGAACCAACCTGGATGGAGGTGAGTATGGACGACACATCATATGTGGGGCTCCAGCGATTCTGAAGAATGTCTAAACATATACTGCCATCTGCATAAACTGATATGCAGAGAAAACAAGAGTGTCAAAAAAGATATTTAATATTACGCATCTACAGACATTTGTTTCATTTTGGTTTGAAACAGAAGATAGGGGTGCCAGTTTAGCTCACTGGGTTGAGCAGGCGCCCACACAGTTGCCGTAAGGCTGATGCAGCAGTCTGAGTTTTAA
The DNA here is from genome assembly GCA_024447675.2 of Pterophyllum scalare. Taxonomy (NCBI): domain Eukaryota; kingdom Metazoa; phylum Chordata; class Actinopteri; order Cichliformes; family Cichlidae; genus Pterophyllum; species Pterophyllum scalare. The sequence continues at coordinate 7,169 of JAMQGT020013926.1, forward strand.
TCCACCCCAATGCCATTTACTGCTCTTCCAGCTTTCCTGTCCTATCACAATAAAGGTTAGAAAGTTTCCCCCCAAATATATATATATATATATATATATATATATATATATATATATATATATATATATATATATATATATATATATATATATAAATATTTAAAAAAGCATTGATGTAGCCAACACTGGTTAGAGACCCCAACTATCATGACTTCTGTCATTTTTTTGTTGATCAAAGTATGAAAGACATCAGTTTGGTTATATTTTGGTGTTAAAAATATGCTGTAGGGTTGAACATAACCAATGACCCAACGGCCCGGGACCAGTAAAAATGTTGGGCAAGCTGACTGCCTAGCTGCTGGCCCATTTGGGCCAATGATGGTGTTCCCACAATGAGGCAAACATAGTGTTTTTCTTATGGTCAGTATTTTCACATTAAAACACACCAACACAAGTCCTTGATTAAACCAACTGTGTGGACAATGAAGAAAAGCAATGTTCTTAGCTACTCCAATCAACCACTGACTTGTTTTACACAGAAACGGCACCACTAAATTAAAAAGATGCTAAAATAAAGCTGTCGGTATGCAGATAAAGTGCTATATCATTAACCGTGTAGACGCTGCTATAGGCTGACAGTAGGCGTCCACTCCGTTTCTAGCAGATAAACCTGCAGCATACCGGGCTGAGTCTAAAGACGAGCACAGCATTTACTCTCTACTGCATTTATTTTAAAGCTTTAGCTACTAGGTTGTATACAGATTTATAATGTAATATATAAATCTACTCATAAATTGTGCTATATTCTTATAGATTAAGTTGGCAGTTTATAAAGAAAATAAAATGGCTTTTAGTGGGCCAGTAAAAGTTGGCTCTACTGCCCAGTGGCCAAAACATGTTATTGTGAACACAGATACTAGCATACTTCAATACATAATTCACACAAACATACCTAAAATTTTAAAATCTATTTTTTCCCCTAGAATTATTGGAACAAAGACTTAAAAAAAACCAAACAGACAATGATAATCTAAATAAATGTCTTTTTATCCTTACAATATGTGCTTTTAACTTTTTTGGCATCAAACTGATTGAAAATTGAACATTAGAATATTTCAGAATATCTGTGACAGATAAAATAAACAGTATCAGTATAATATGCACAAATAGAGCTGTGACTCTATAAAATATAATGGGTTCAGAAATGACCCCACTGTCACTTTATTAACTAGAATAGCTTGGTTATTGGAGGTCACAAAACTTGGTAAGCTTCAGTGAGGATGGGTGCACCACTGATAATTGAGGGCATTTAAGCTGCTACAACACTCACCATTTGGGTGAAACATTCTGGAGACAAACCGAACCGTGGGAGGCTTGTTTGGGTACTCCTCAGAAAACTCTATCAGAAGTTTAAAAGTTCCTGTGGCGATAGAGGGAGAGGGTAAGAGGCAGAGGGAGTGAGATTGGTGCACATAAGTAATACAGGGAATACAGATGTGAAGGATAGAGGAGGTCGGACAAAGTGAGAGAAATAATTATGTTACTATAAATATCAGCAGCTCAACTAAGAAGAGAAACTAGCCCTTCACTGAGGCAGAAATGTCAAATCTGCAGGCTAAAAAGAAGAATAAAAACCAGGAGATGACTAATGAAAAAAGACAGTAAACAGCAAGTCAGCACTTCTCATCCCTGACCTCATTCACAATAACAAGCAGAGAAACTGAGCACGTATGCTGTACTATATTCATCATGCAAAATAAACCAAGAAGGCAAAGCTAATTATTACTAAAGAAGCAACAGATGTACAATTACCAGATAAAAAGATCAGGGACCCCCAGTATGTAAAACTTGATAAATTAGATTATGTAATCAGGTCATTAGGTCATTCAGTGATCAATAACAAATCATTGATTATGTGGGTTAAAAGTTGCAACTATATTTCAGGGTGTTTAAATCCAACCTGGGTGAAAACTGTAGGAACGGTCTATTAGAAAGCACACTTTATGAGGCAGTGTCTCAATGTTACTGGCCTACAAATTTGTGTTAAGAGCAGTCCTCTTATTCATATTTATGGAGCCAGTGCGTGGACACAGTGAGCTTTCCACACACCAAAATGTTTGGTGTGTGTGTGTTAAATTCTGCCTGAATATAATTGACACTGCAATAAAAAGCACACAAATTCATTTTTGGTACTTGTTAAGTTGCTAGAGGTAGCGCTATGAAGAAAATAAATGGGGGGGGAGGTTGTGTATAAGTTCTACAACATTCATGCATTAAGCGCGGGTGGCCCTTTCTAGTTTTTAAAAATCATCATTTCATTGCAGTTCAAGTGCATCTCTGTTTAGAGCGGTAACCTCTGAGTTTGTACAACTCTCAGAGGCCTAGTAGTTAATGCGATGACTGATTAAAATACTACTTTGCTCTGAATTTAAATCATTCTAAACATATTTCAGGCACTTAAACAGATTTTCCATTTGTAATAATTTCTAACTTAAAAAAATAAAAATAATAAGGATCTATTCAGAGGTGTGGGAATGCTTATAATAATTATGGGATTTTGTGCTCAGACTGATTGAGCATGTAACCCATAATTATTTCACTATAACTCAATATCCAGAAAGTAATAATAAATGGACTGAGGTCTCCAACTCTCCAACAACAGTGCAAGACAAAATTAGCCACATCTAGAGCTCAGATAAACACGAGGCTGCACTTAAGATGAATCAAAAAGTAGAACTTACCATCTTCAAATGGTGTTCCCACGGGCCTGCAGAAGAGAGAGATTTAAAATATTTTCCAAACTCCAAATATCCCCACTGCCAATCCCCATTAAGACCCTCTCTAGTAGTATTGCAGTCTGTCCTTCAAGGAGTACAAGCTCTGCAGACACCAGGGTCCATATTTACTAAGCTCTTCATGCTCATGCAGTCCGTGTTAAGGGGCCCAATTAAAACAGCTGCCCTCATACTTTACATTTGTGGCAGCTTCCCCTTTGATTTCGGTGAGCAACTATGATCGAGTCTATTTTTGTAAACCCATGTGCATTTCTCTGGTTTTGTTTGGTTACACATTCTAGCTCCTTGCAGGGTTTTTAGTTACTTTCAGTTATTTAATTTGCTTGTGTTTTTGAGGTTTTATTAATTCTTGCAATTTAAATTTCACAATCACTTCTGAATTTTAAAAAACCAAACTTTTTTTCTTGCTTTTTTTTTTTAAATTAGTCATCCTGTAAACACACGGCAAATTATCCACCAGAGATACACCAAGTATGCAAAAAGATACTCTTTTAATATGAGTTTTATTCTTAACACACTTTCTTATCTCCAACAGTGTCTTCCAGCCCTCTTTTCCACTGAACACATGCTGTGACTCCACATGCTGATTTTCCAGACTGCTCTGTGCAACAATCAAGGCTGCAATCAGAAACACTTTTTAAAGCAGGAGGATGTGGTGGACGAGAACGCAGTGGGGGTGGGTGGGTTGCAGAATCCGTGCATCACAATCACAGTGGCACAGTCAAGACGGCAGGGCGGATTTAGAGTATGACTCACCCAAAAATAACAGCGTTCCAAAGCATGATGTTGTTCTCTGATGGCGCTCCACTCACACCAGTGGGAGGATCTTCTTGAAGTCTGGGCAAGACAGAAAGAAACAGAAACTTTAGAAGGAAGACAAAAAGACTCTGGCAGTCAGGCAGGGAGAAAAGGGTCAGAGCAGAAGGCATACACAACAAGAAAGGATCAGTGGAAAGGGAAGCAGGGGCATAAAGAAAAAGAGCAAAAGAGGTGAAAACAAAAAGATGAAAAAGAATAGCAAAAAACCCCAAAAACAAACTCGAAACCAAAACAATCTCAGCTATAAAGGGAGAGAGGCAAGTGGGAAAGATACAGAGCCAAGGATGGGTGAGGATTTTAATTAAAAGGAAAATTAGCAATCAAAACACGAATTGCTGTATCAACATGACTTTTAATAGACAGCCTCTGCCTGTCCTGTTGCCACATGCCAGTCATCATAAGTGCTCATCTGAAGCACTGCAGTAATAGTACTGTATCCACAATGAGCATCAAAGCCCTGGTATTGTTGATGCAAAGCCCTTAAGCCACTGAGTCGACCTTCACCTGAAATGACTTTAGAGTAGCGCCATCAGTATACGTGAACAATCCAAAGTCGAACTAGGAAAGGAGAAGAAGCCATAGGCCTGCACTACAAAGCAAGCTCAACATATCCAGGATCTCTTTTCCCAATACATCTTCACTCACCCTACCATCAGCAATCAGTCTCGTGTTATCATCTCAACAAGACAACCTAGGGTTTCCCGATCTAGCTATTAGTGAGGCAGCATTAGCAGCATACAACCCATCAAAAACATGGACAGAAGCAAATTTTACAGCTCCTAACCACAATTCCAAGAATGGAAAAGCACTGTAAAAAAATGCCGATTTGTGTAAGACACAGGAAGATCTGCTATGGAATGACAATTGCTTATCCTATGAAATCTACAAACTGTTGTCTGATGTGTGTGAAGCAGTTTCAGTCTTGTTCTTTCCGGCACAGCATTAGTCTGTTTGAGAGGAGGTGAACAACAACAACAACAACAACTGGGGGAAAAAAGTGGATCAAATAGTTTTAACCTACGTGCAAGTTTTATGTAAGGTCAGCAAGAAAAGGCTTACGAGCCCTCTTTTAGGATCACTCCACTATATTAAAGGTTATTTTTAAAAATGACTGTTTTAAAACTGCTTGCAGCCAACAGGGGAAAAAAAAAGAAAAAAAAAGTATTAACCGATTCAAATCTTGTGACATTATCTGTTTTTGACCTTTTGACCGCTACTCTGACTTTGGACCTAGATCTTCCTAGTAGCAAGAAGTCTATAATGCTGCAAAGTAAAGCTACTTTATATCCCACAAATAATATTTGTATATTTTCTTCCACTATGTGCTGATGAAAGTACTGTGACTCACATGGCACCATTTGCATCAGCAAAATGCATATAACCTTTACATTTCCTCCACAGGCACCCACTGTACTGTTAAATAATTCATTAAATGTGGTTGTGGCATATTCATGGAGAGACATGTAGCCAAGTGATGAAAGCAACATATCTACATGTCCTCATATTCTGACTGATAAAACTGATGTTTCTCCATGTCACAAAATCCCATTTAGACATAGCACTTTGACCTGGCAGGCTCTAAATTTATTCAGTATAGGCTAGGCTGTTTTTATTTTTTTGCTTTTTATGTGTTAAAATTGAATTACCCTGTTATGCTTTCTAATATAATGTTTCATATTAAGTCTTCTCTATACCTTTGAGTTTGAAATAGTTACCTAACAAAGGAAGGTAAAATATTATCAGATGAAGAGAAGATAAAACAGAGGAGAAAGCATAAGACACAAGTACCAGTCAAGGGTTTGGACACACTCATCCATATACATGACAGCACTTGGTAATTTGAAGGTAAACAAATGAGACTGAAGGTAAAAATAAGAAACTAAAAAGCTTTTTTTTTTTTTTGAACGCTTCTTGTGAGTTTGTCTATACTTTTTGACTACTCACCCCCCAAATTATTGATCAGAAAACTGTAATTATCCACAGATGGATTATTCATAATTAAAAGTAATAATTAGCCACGACTCCACAAATAAAACTACCCAGACGTGTTTGACAAATGATATGCCACAGCAACAACTGCCTAGCAACAAAGGCATCAGCAAATCAAAAGCGGTGTGGCAGCAGTTCAACATTTTAAATGAAATTTCCAACAGCAGTCTCAAGTTAATAAACTTCTGATCTTTGCTCGCTATCAAACTGATTTCTGAAGCTCATGGCAGATTTCTGTGTCACACTAAAGGTCTTGCTTTGGATCACCAACACATCTAGGCCAAGTCCAAGAGTCACTACAGACTATAGACACTACAGGCCTACAATCCCATACCCGGTATAAAAGCTGGTTTAATAACAGCTTATAGCTATAAAACAAGGTAGGCTGATTTGTGTGTCTGTGAGTGCAGATCTATGTCTAAGTCCCTTGCTGCAGACAGACCCACTGCAATTAACCTCATTTACAGTAATCTGCCTGAGCTCTCTGCTGGTAAAGGAAGGATCCACTCAATTCATCTTCTAGGATAGACTGACAGGTTATTTTACTTGGAAACTGGGGATTACCGACAAGTCTGCAGTAAGGAAGATTAGGGGAAGTATGGGACTGTTGGGGAGACACCGTGTGGTGGTTAATTTTATATGAGTGGTTGGAAAATAAATTAGGCATCCGTTTTGACATTTTATTAGCTATGCAAGTTATTATGAAAATTTAAAAAAAAAAAAAGACATTTATTCAGTTTATAAATCAAATATATTTTGGTTTCAGACAAAATGAAACACAGGAAGATATCAGTCAGCAGTCTAGGAAACTGGTAATTTCACTATTTTCTCTCATTTTACAAAAACAGACTACTGAGAGTGTCATCAGTTATAAAAAATAATTTTTAGCTCCATGTCCTGTAAAAAATTTTTTTTTATTGCATATCAAAAATGTTGCTATTCAAATAAGTTTTAAAAATTGGGAATTTAAAAAAAAAAAGCCTTCACCAGGTATGATTTTTCTGTTATGTAAGATAACCAATCTCCCCGCCTCTGGGGAGAGAGCCTTCAGTCTGGGAGCCCCCGCCCTCTGAAATCTCCCTTCAGCGCTTTGCAACACCCCATCACTGGATTCTTAAGAAACTTTTGAAAACTCACCTGTTCAAAAAGGCCTTTAATCTCTAGTTTATTAATTAAATTTTGTTTGTTTTTGTTTATTTATACTCTTTGTACAGCACCCTTGGGTTTCTTAAAAGGCACTATATAAATCTAAGTAGTTATTAATAATCCGTTATCCATACAATACCAGCCTCTTTGATTCTCTTACATCCCTCAACTGAAATTAACCCATTAACTTCAAATTAAAAGCCTTTGTGTCTTGTAAACAAACAAATTCCATGCAGTACCATCAGTGCTACTCTCCAAATTAAACACACAAACACCAAAAATGGGGTTACAAATTTTGTAAATTCCCCAAAGGAAAGTCACAAGGATTGTAATATAAAGGTAAGACTTCTGTTAAGTAAGGTGACATGGACTCTGTGCCTTCACATTATGCATACTAATCATGTCTACATGTATAATCATCCCCAAAGGTTCATTTTGAGCTGGGGAAATCCCTGCTGTTATATCAAAACATTTAAATCACACAGGGTCTTCTGGAAACAACGTAGTGTAGTGAATTCAAAGGGACAGCAAATCCCACTAAGATGTGTTAATATTTATTTTGTATAAATACTGTCCTAATTTAGGAGGTACAGCTGCTTTTATGTCAGAAACGACGTGAAAATTTGCACCAACACCTCCCAACTAAAAAGCCAACTATACTTTTGGGGTTATATGAATGAAATACATCCAACATGTTCTCCTTTTAAATATAGCCAAAAAAGCACTTTGCAAACATGTTTACACCTTGGTTTCATGTGATATTAGTCACTGTCATTTGAGACTCTTTACAAATGACACAGCACGGTTGTGGTACTTTAATTGCAAGCCCTAGTATAAGTGTTATTCTGAAAAAGGTGTGGTCAAGGAAACCATTCATCTCAAACAAAGCCTTCAGGAAATGATGTAGTTTGGCAAATTTAAACACCTGGGATTACAAAGCTACACCAAAGTGCTAAAAAGAGCTTTAATATTGTATAAATATTTCCATCCATCCATCCATCCATCTTCTTCCTGCTTATCTTGCACAGTAGCTTACAAAGTATTATCTAAAATACTATTGATGAGTTATTTAGGTTTAGGTTAATACTTTATTTATAGTACTGCAATAAAACTACAAAATAGGTCACAACATGCACTTTCCTCAGAATATAATTACAGGTGTAATCATAAATCTGCTTTGCTGTATATACCCTACAAACTCAGTAATTACATTTAAACAAAATCTAATAGGCAGAAATTGTATCTAGCTTGCCTTTTATGCTAATAAAAATATACACACATGTCCCGTTTCTCTCTTTTTTTTTAAATAGCTCTGACAGTATGTGTAACACTCAGCATCAGCTCTGAAGTCTTTTCTCCTTCCAACATTACAGTAAAAGTAACTGCAGTTTGTGGTTTATCAGCTCCAGCCCAATATGAGCAGCTCAGTTTCATTCATGAAGGCAGCGATGCAGACGTAACACCACACATAATGCAAACAATGCATAAATACAAATAATGCCATTGCCCACTATGGCATGGATTCAAATGACTTCTGAAAGATTTATCTGAAGAAAGGAAGCTTACGTTTTCCTGAAAATAATCTGAAGAAAAAAGGGCCATAGCATTTATTTAGCATCTTTTTACACCTAAATTACATTACACAACAGTGCAGCAGGCGATGTTCAAGAAACGCACACACACATAAAAGAACTTTGACTTACAGGTCAAACAGCTAAGGTTAAGCAATACCACGCAATCCTGAATTCAATCATCCAGCCTTGGCGTGGACACATGCTGATTCGAACATGTGCAATTGTGTTTTCCTTGCCTCAGTGTCACCCTTTACCACCTGGGGACTAGCAGACCAGAGTTCAGTTACAGTGACATCTTATCCTCTCTGCTTCAATGGCTGCTCATAGTAGAATAGCTTAGCATCTTTTTTTCCACTGACAGGTGTTTGAGTGTCTGTTATTCACGCACACACACAGTTGGATGCCATATGGAGCAAGGCAACAGATTGGGGATAGGAAGTATTACAAGCAGGCCCTTGCCAGGTGTGATACCGCCGAAAAAGCCTGGACATATTCTTTTTGTTTTCATATCATGTACACTTACTGTATGTATAAAATATCTGCATTAAAATAAGGCTTTAGGAATATATAGATGGAACAATCCCCGATCACAAACCTCAAGTTGTCCAACACCTGCAACCCAAGGATGAATATGATCAAACTGATTGTCTGACTCTTATTTGAAAGCATAATATAACCTGCAACATGCAGACTACGGGCATTAATAGGATAAATCCCGTGACATTTAACATTTAATCAGAGCCAGTTAAGCCAAGACAAACGGTCTGCAACACCAGTAAACCTCTGCAACTGAAGCTGATACCACACCAAAAAAAAAAACAAAAACTAGCCATTAAAAAAAGGAAAACGTTATTCCCTGGATACAAAAACCCCACCACCACCACATATCATAAACAGACTCCAACTGCTCCCGTAATGTCTCGGTCACTTCATAAGTCGTCATATATCAAGATTAACCATAACTGAGGAGCCTGCCTCACAGTGTAACTCCTACCTGGGTTTCTGCACAGCATTGTTTGCACCAGGAGCTAACGCTAAGCTAGCTGCCGACAGCTTCATAGGCTAAAGCTAAAGAGATGCCCGAACGATGAGGACGGTACCTTTTAAAATCTCGCATGAGCCGTCTCCGTGCCGGTGTCGACATAATTCAAAATGTGTTTAAAAATACAGGTATTTAAAACCAATAATAATAAACCAAGACCATAAACCGAATACTGTCGGAAACCAAATCCGGTACTTCTTCCGCTTGCAGCTCTTTTCTTTATTCCCTGAACCACTGGCTAGCTTTAGCTTTTTATGGTGACGTCGGTTGCTTACAGAGGCACAGCCCCTTTTAGGTCACAAACCATGCTGATGTAGAAGCGTTAATTTAGACACCTCTCACCTGCAAATCCTACTATTTTTGATACTATTACTATAGGCGCTTGTCATTTTCTCAAGAACTCTAGTCACACAGAAAGCAACCCTATTAACCCTTACATACCGTTTTGGTCAAATTTGATCTGTTTTGGTATTTAATAACAGCAAAATGTCCTAAATTTCAGTCTTTTAGTCTGACCTTTCCTAAAGTAGCACCCAAAATACACAAAAATTAAATATATATATATTTTAAACTCTACTGTTGTACAGGTGCTACATATTTTCGTGCATTCGGGCTGCTCCAAGTCAAATTTGACCCCTATCTCTTGAGATGGATTTTAGAGCTACCAGTGTAGTTCAAATCAAGGAAAACTGTGGTTTTAGGGAATCTTGGAACTGTGAAACTGTACATGCCATGTCTGTGTATTTTTGGTAATGTGACAGCGGTGACAGAGTTCCAGGAGGATTTTGACACTGTCATGAGAAATGTCTGTGTTCCCACCACATTTGTCCAGGTTCCTGCAGAGATAGGCACATTTTGGCCTTTGAAGCATCATGGAGTAATCTCCAAACAGTTTAATAGTAAAACAGCATAGGAGAGATCATATATGGTACACATAAGGAACAGAGGTCAGGGGGTGCCTTCAGAGATGGTGCCTTAACATGGACATGAGATCTGAAATAGAGCAGTGTTACCTCGAATCCTGGCTGGGGTCTTTCTGTGCGGAGCTTGTATGTTTGACCAACTCCAAAGTGCCTGAGGCGGGTTTCCTGGCTTCCTCCCACAGTCCAAAGACATGCATGCTAGGTCAGCAGTTGATTCGAAACTATGCATGTGTGTGAGGCAGATAAAGTACTTGAAGTGCATAGAATAAAGAAAAATCTAAAGCTTTTTTTTAAAAGTGTTTCTTAAGAGTGGTTCAGCTGTTGTCAGTGGCTCTGATGGGACAGGGATGACACAGACTTGATGATGTTATAGATTATGATGTGCGATATCAGATTAAATCAGCCATATTTTGAATGAAGGACATTTCATTTTATTGAGAAATTTGTTCAGTGGATATAGCGTGTTGTGGCTGACCTGGCCACTCAAGGTTGCTGGGGTAATAAACTGTGGGTCACATCAGCAGATCTCTATCTAGCCTTATATTCATGAAGCAAGTTGCAAAAGCATCTATACAAAGAGGTTCATGGCAATCCCATCGTTATGAGCACATCTAGACACAGCAGCAACAAATTCAGATAGTTTGCCTATCTGAATCCTCATCAGGAATAGTCTCAGCAGAAGAGTGGTTGTTAAGAAGCCATTCTTTAGGAAGGGAAACAATAAGAACAGGTGGAGGTATGCCAAATTACACAAGAACTGGACTGAAAAAAACAGAAAAAAACAGTTCTAATGGAGTGATGAATCCAAATGTAACATTTTTGATTCTAATCATCATCAATACATGTGGAGGAGGTCAGGAGAGAAGTACAACAGTGAGTGTCTATAACCGTCTGTAAAACACGGTGGAGGCTCTGTCATGCTTTGGGGCTGCATTTCAGCCAGCGGTGTTGGAGAGCTTGTCAAAATTGAAAGCTGTCTAAGAGAGTTCAGGCTGTGTTGAAGTACAAAGGCGGTCGTATCAAATATTGACTTTCAAGCTGGTTCTACAAATTCAGTTTTTGCCTCATATACTGTATTTCAATGCAATTGTTTGCACATGTCAATAAGCCACTGCACACATTTCCTGTTTTCCTAGCAAAATATAAAGAATGAGGGGTGCCTCAAGACTTTTGCACAGTACCGTATCGCTCAATTGAGGTGGTCATTGCACATACTGACCAACTTCATCTGTTCTCATGGTAACAGTACAATTAATTTTTCACTTTTAAGTATGCTCACTGAGCGAGGTGCAGGCCTGTGTGACTATCAATCAATGCCATCCTTTAATAACCTTATAAATATTTGCTGCTGTCTTGCCTTTTTTTTCTTGTATGGTGCCCTGATGAGCTGCAAATGTTGAGGCTGAATGAAGAATTTTTACTGGAACTAACTAACTAAGCCTCCCAGGAGCTATGCAAAGTGTTTCATTTGTGATTTGTTAACAATACAGTATTTTTAATCATTTTTTTTAACGTGGGTAAAGAAAGCTCTCTATTAAACACGATGTAGCATACCATCCATCTAATACAGTCTACCCACACTGACTTATGGGTGGCTGACAAGTGAAAATAAAAATTAATGTGAATCGTTCCCATAATCCACTCAGCAGTAAGTAGCTTACCTTAATATCTACATAATTTGTCTGTAGATAATGCGCTCTGTCTGCATGGCCCTTCCTGTGAAGTGATGAATATCAATCCTGCAAACACACCCCCTGACTTTTAAATAGCTTAATATTTACAGTGCTGCCGCTGTCATTGAGCTGCAGCCTGTAATGAATACAATTACACTTTGCTGCACCGAAGAAAACTGCAGTAGAATCAAATAAAGAACTCTCTAACCCTCTTTATTAACTGAGAACGTGCAATCTCAGACCTCGAATGTGATTGTGCACTAGTGGTCAAGAAAAATTATTAACATAAGATAACAAAAATCAGTTTTGTTTTCATGCTTGCATGCTTCTCTGTGATTAGGACAATATTACAAATCCAGCAGGCCCAATACAACTGCAGCACTCTGTTAGTGTGAACATACCTGCAGTCTGGGAGCAGCAAAGGAAAATGTTTTCCTTCTATTCGAGTCTAGTTCATTAGGTTATTATTTAAATAGCACTATTTATACAGTTTATTGTGTGTTTTGTTTTCTTCTGCTGGACTTCCAGAAATTGTTTTCTGTTTGAACTTGTACATCTTTAACTTCAATTTTAATCTTTAACTTCATTTTTAATCAGTGTCAACAAATGTTCTCTTCTCTTGTCCATTTATTTACAGTTTACAGTTGAATCAGACTTTCCCCGTGGGCGAAATTTGCCTTAATACATTCTGAGAATGTAGACTTGAGTAGACGTGAGTCAGAATATCTGCAGAGAATTTAGATTATGTAAAGTTACAGATGGACATGGATTCTTGTAAGAGAATCACATCATTAATCAGTTCTCATAAAATCCTGTAAAATAATGTTATTCATAGTTATAGACCTTAACTTTTTTTTTTTTGTAATTTTGCTTAACGATGGATTTAAATCAAACAATCCAGATGTGGTTGAAGTCCAGATTGTGAGCTTAAATTCAAAAAGTTTAACAATTAACTGTTTTGGCATTACAGCCATGTTACTGTTGTTCCTATCGCTTTGGTGCAATTCTCACATCAGAAACGTCATTCTGACTACTCTTGATGCAGTTATCAAATCACTTACGCATGTCCCCACCCACATTAGCCTTTCTCACCTTTTTTGTTTCTGCACATACTGTGCTGCTAAGAGATAATTGTTATTGTGTTGCGCACTTCTCACAACTCGGCAAAACATTTTGTACTTTTTGTCAGTCGGCGCTCTAGATCTCTCACTTTCCTTAATATTGTCTAGCATTGCATTAGTGTTTTCAGTCACATTACTTGATTGCTTATATGAAACTGCAAGGCCAGTCACACACTGTCTGCGGTGGCAGTGAAGCCACCCTTCAACTGAAAGGAAAAATAAACACGTGTTCTCAGAAGAGGTTTAAGTTGAGGCAAACTATTTTCAGTCTTGTGCCACAGATGAATGTCACTGTTAAATACATACAAATACATAAAAGCATACACTATGTGTGTGTGTTTATATATATATATATATATATATATATATATATATATATATATATAAACTAAGAGAGATAACTAAGAGAGGAAAAGCAGTCAGAACTGAGGGCAACACTGCAGACATTGAGGACAGCTACAAGTACCTTGGAATCCCACAAGCAAATGGGAACCATGAAGAGGCTGCTAGGAAAGCTGCTACCTCCAAGTACCTGCAGAGAGTAAGGCAAGTCCTGAAGAGTCAGCTGAATGGGAAGAACAAGATCCCGGTTATCAACACCTATGCCCGGCCAGTTGTCAGATACCCTGCTGGGATAATAAGCTGGCCAAAGGAGGAGATACAGTGCCTTGCGAAAGTATTCGGCCCCCTTGAACTTTTCAACCTTTTGCCACATTTCAGGCTTCAAACATAAAGATATAAATTTTACATTTTTTTGTGAAGAATCAACAACGAGTGGGACACAATCGTGAAGTAGAATGAAATTTATTGGATGTGTCAAACTTTTTTAACAAATAAAAAACTGAAAAGTGGGGCGTGCAATATTATTCGGCCCCTTTACTTTCAGTGCAGCAAACTCACTCCAGAAGTTCAGTGAGGATCTCTGAATGATCCAATGTTGTCCCAAATGACTGATGATGATAAATAGAATCCACCTGTGTGTAATCAAATCTCCGTATAAATGCACCTGCTCTGTGATAGTCTCAGGGTTCTGTTCCAAGTGCAGAGAGCATCATGAAGACCAAGGAACACACCAGGCAGGTCCCAGATACTGTTGTGGAGAAGTTTAAAGCCGGGTTTGGATACAAAAAGATTTCCCAAGCTTTAAAACATCTCAAGGAGCACTGTGCAAGCAATCATATTGAAATGGAAGGAGTATCAGACCACTGCAAATCTACCAAGACCCGGCCGTCCCTCTAAACTTTCATCTCAAACAAGGAGAAGACTGATCAGAGATGCAGCCAAGAGGCCCATGATCACTCTGGATGAACTGCAGAGATCTACAGCTGAGGTGGGAGAGTCTGTCCATAGGACAACAATCAGTCGTACACTGCACAAATCTGGCCTTTATGGAAGAGTGGCAAGAAGAAAGCCATTTCTCAAAGATATCCATAAAAAGTCTCGTTTAAAGTTTGCCACAAGCCACCTGGGAGACACACCAAACATGTAGAAGAAGGTGCTCTGGTCAGATGAAACCAAAATCGAATTGTTTGGCCACAATGCAAAACGATATGTTTGGCGTAAAAGCAACACAGCTCATCACCCTGAACACACCATCCCCACTGTCAAACATGGTGGTGGCAGCATCATGGTTTGGGCCTGCTTTTCGTCAGCAGGGACAGGGAAGATGGTCAAAATTGATGGGAAGATGGATGGGGCCAAATACAGGACCATTCTGGAAGAAAACCTGTTGGAGTCTTCAAGAGACCTGAGACTGGGACGGAGATTTATCTTCCAACTAGACAAGGATCCAAAACATAAAGCCAAATCTACAATGGAATGGTTCACAAATAAACGTATCCAGGTGTTGGAATGGCCAAGTCAAAGTCCAGACCTGAATCCAATCGAGAATCTGTGGAAAGAGCTGAAGACTGCTGTTCACAAAAGCTCTCCATCCAACCTCACTGAGCTCGAGCTGTTTTGCAAGGAAGAATGGGCAAGAATTTCAGTCTCTCAATGTGCAAAACTGATAGAGACATACCCCAAGAGACTTGCAGCTGTAATTGCAGCAAAAGGTGGCGCTACAAAGTATTAACGCAAGGGGGACGAATAATATTGCACGCCCCACTTTTCAGTTTTTTTATTTGTTAAAAAAGTTTGACACATCCAATAAAATTAATTCTACTTCACGATTGTGTCCCACTTGCTGTTGATTCTTCACAAAAAATTTAAATTTTATATCTTTATGTTTGAAACCTGAAATGTGGCAAAAGGTTGAAAAGTTCAAGGGGGCCGAATACTTTCGCAAGGCACTGTAGAAGCCACTGATGTTAAGACAAGAAAGCTCCTTACCATGCATGGAGGGTGTCACCCCAAATCCAGCACCCTGAGACTGTATGCTAAGTGGAAGGAAGGTGCCGTTAGAACCACTGTCCTAGATGAAACAATGAAGTATCCATGAATACATCAGGAAGATGGCCACAAAGGATCATGTGCTTAGTGAGTACTTCAGGCAGCAGAAAAACCGAGAAAGAGAGGAGGAAGAACTGGAACCATCATGGAGGGACAGGCCTCTGCATGGCGTGTACCACCGCCAGATAGAAGAAGTGGTTGACATAGAGAAATGGTTGAGAACAACAGAGCTAAGATCCTGTGGGACATCCAGATACAGACAGACAAACTTGTGATGGCTAAACAACCGGACATCGTAGTGGTGGACAAAGAAAGGAAGAAGGTTGTGGTGATAGACATTGCAATACCAAGTGACGGCAACATCAAGAAGAAGGAACACGAGAAGCTTGACAAATACCAAGGGCTCAGAGAGGAGCTGGAAAGGATGTGGAAGATGAAGGTGACAGTGGTCCCCGTGGTAATCGGAGCACTTGGGGCAGTGACCCCCAAACTGGGAGGGTGGCTCCAGCAGATCCCTGGAACAACATCCGAGATCTCTGTCCAGAAGAGCGCAAAACTGGGAAATAGACCGCCTATAGGGGGCGAGCTGGGATTTCATATATATATATATATATATATATATATATATATATATATATATATATATATATACATACATACAGTCAGACTACTTTATTTTTAGGTACACATTGCTGGTACCATGTTGGACCCCGTTTTGCCTTCCTCAGAGATTTTGCTCCATATTGACGTCACACATCATTGCACAAATGCTACAGATTTGTCAGCTGCTCATCCTAATTTCTCCTTCAACCATATCCCAAAGGTGCTCTACAAGAGTGAGATCTGGTGACTGTGGAGGCCTTTGGAGTCAACAAACATGTCACTTTCATTTACCTTTCTACCCTATTCTGATGCTCAGTTTGAACTTCAACAGGCTGTCTTGGCCATGTCTACATCCCTAAATGCTTTCAGTTGCTGAGATGGGATTGGCTGATTAGACATTTGCATTAACAAGCAGCTGAACAGGCATACCTAATAAAGTGGCTGCTGAATCTATGTAGTGTGACTTTACTGGACTACACAGTAGTTGGTGCTATAGTCTCAGATTGTATATATTTTCTTTGTTTTCTGATGCATAGTTATAGTTTCATGAGTATCATTTTGCTTTTCTTGATTTCAGCAATTTTGTGGTTACAAATAAATCCTTCACATTTCACTTTTTCCTCTACATTAGTCCTACATTTTTGCAGTACTCTTTCCAAAGTCAGTAAAGTTTTGATAAAAATATGTCTTAAAACGGCGGTAAAAAGGATTTTATTTGTTGGTCACAGAGTTGACGTCATTGACTGACATGCCTTAAACTGCCTTATCTGTTTTGAGGACTGTGGTGAGAATGGCATTCTTGATGTGAGAATTACACTGAAGCAATTGAGAAAAACTGAAATACACAGTCCCCCATTTTCAGAGGCTCAAAATAAATTATCCAGTTGATTAATAAGCATATTTATAGCCAGATGATGCCTCTTCCCTCGTTACTCCATGACAAACTAAGCAGAACAAAGATCTGGAATTGGTTCTGAATGTTGAACTTGAGTTTACCATCTTTACGTTGGAGTTCTCAGTATCAGGTCCAAAGAGATTTTCAAGCAAGTGAAGGAGACCATTAGGTTGAAAACCAAACCAGAAAACATTTAAAATAGACGTGTGAAACCAGAATGATGGGGCAAGAAAATGTGGAGAAGGGGAGAAACAGCTCATGATCTGAAGCATATCACATCATACCTGCCATTCATTGTAGAGGCAAAGCTATGGTATGGGCATTATTTGTTACTCTGATAGAGTTTTTTTCCCTTTGTTACAGTGTGCACGTAAAATGCCTGGTCACATCACTGCTGACTGGTAGCATTATAATCTCTCCTCTTTCTAGATAAAAAGTCAGCATTTGATGGATTTTTAAATTGCAGAGCTGTTTCAGAAAACCTGACCAGGGTCACCTGAAGCAGCTCAATACTGTGATTCACACACTGAGTTAGTTAGACCACTAGTCCCCACTGTAGGGCCTCAGGGAATTCCCACTCAAAGCTCCAACAAATATAACTGAACATTTAATCTTCTGTAATTATTCTCTTGACCATTTTCTTGAGACAGTCCAGTCTGCAGCCATCAATAGACCCAAAGCATTTCTAGCCCATTTTACTGGGCTAACAATAAGAGAATTTAGGCCACTCACAAACAAAAGTGTATGGCAACTGGAAATGAAAAGCATTCATGTAATGAAATACATGTTTTTTTGGACTCTTGGGGAAAGAAACTGATTTATATATGATTTCGTATAAGCAGTGATAAAATTGATTGTATCGAATGGAAAACAGTGAAATGTTGAATAGTAATATGAGTGTAATAGATTGGATTGTTGTGTGGATTACATACAGCTTATATTTATTGATACTGTAATACTTTAATGTGCTATTCTCTGGTATATTATTGAAGAAAAAAGTAGCCCTTTGTCTGTCTGCCTGTCTGTCAGAGTTGGACAAAATCCTGGACTGAGCCCAAACAGGCAGGGAGAGAGTAACAGTGCTGAGCTCAGGGGCTTTTAATAGAAAGGGCAAAGAAATAGTGCATCGCTTTCTCACTCTCACTGAGATACAGAGACAGTGGTGTTTCTCATCATTTCTCCTTTCTCATACAAACATACATAAAACTATATTTGTGTTTTTAAAGGAGACTTAATATTATGTGATCTGTTAATGCTTTAACCGTTGGATTTTCAGAGAAGTTCCTTCTTAATTAGAAAATGCTATTCTTGTTGATGGCTTTGCTCAAACACTTGGAAGTTATTAAAGTCAAATGCATAATATCTAAAACACATAATGTGTTAATTTTACCATCATCAATCTAAATGACACTCAGAGCTCATTTGTTTTTGTGCACGTGTGCATTTAGATATACAGTCCTGCAAAAAGCTAAATGTACGCTTATTGCTGCTGCGGTAATTAAGAGGGTAACAAGCAGCCAGGTGCTGATGATCAAGTGCACGTGATTAACTGATCATTTGCAAATTTGAGCACCTCTATAAAATTAGAAGACTTGGCAATTTGCTGGTCTGGAGCGTTCAGGTGTGTGCTAACATGATGCCATGCTCTTCCATGCAGTGGACGTCCTAGCAAATTCACCCCAAGGTCAGACTGCCTAATGCTCAGTGAAATTCCAAAACCGAAGAGCTACATCTCAGACGCTGTACAGCACGTTAATCGTTGATTTTATGACAGTAAAAATAGAAAAACAGACTTGTTTGGAAGGGTTGCCAGGAGAAGGCCTCTCGAAGAAGAACATGGCAGCACGGCGTAGGTTAGCACAGCAGCATCTGAACAAACCACAAGACTTCTGGAGCAATGTCCTTTGGACAAATGAGACCAAAGTGGAGATGTTTGGCCATAAACAGCACCACAGCATATCAGCAAAAACACATCATATCAACTGTGAAGCACAGTGGTGGAGGGGTGATGATTTGGGCTTGTTTTGCTGCCACAGGACCTGGGCAGCTTATAGTCATTGAGTCAACCCCAAACTCCTGTGCACACCAAAGTATGTCTGACAAGCTGTCAAACAGCTAAAGCTTTGCCGAAACTGGGCCGTGTAACAGGATCTCAAGCAAAGCAGCAAATCTACAACAGGATGGTTGGAAAAGAAATGGCCCAGTCAAAGACCAGACCTCAATCTGATTGAAAGGCTGTGGTGGGACCCTAAGACAGCTCAATGAACTGAAACAACGTTGTAAAGAAGAGTGGGCCAGAATTCCTCCACAACCATGTGAGAGACTGATGAAGTCATACAGAAAACAGTAACTTCAAGTTACTGGTGCTAAAGGTGGTTCTACAAGCTACTGAATCATGAGGGTTTTTTTTCAGGATTGCATAGTATGAAAAATTGCTTTTTTAAAAAAGTTTTTTATTGCTTTTTATTAACACACTGAATTGCATCATTAGATGAAAGTTAGTGCATTAATAAGCACAGCCAGACAGTTGCCGTCTTCACTTAGTTTACCTTTAGTGTATCGTTACCTACCTTGTTCTTTCTTGTGTTCTGTGGCTAAAGAAACCACTCAGGCCTCTATACCTCTATATACGTAAGTCTCACTCTAATGACTCATTAGTCTGCACAGAAACCTGCTGGTGGTGGCTGGAAGACTCCAGCCTAAGCCTGAGGGCAGGGCTGTGATTGAGCCACCAACATATGCAGCGGCCATCAGCGCTAATGAGGAGCAAAGCCTTAAGATGGTACAAGCTAATTGTCTCATTAGAGCTTTGATGCAATGGTGGTAATTAAATTTCACAGTTGACTGGGTAAGTGTTCAGGTAGTTGGTGTAATGGTTGGACTTTAGGATGTGTGAAGGGCACTGGTACTTGTAGTGACTGTGATGAAATTTAAATTAATTAAACCAAGTCCTCTTTTAATCAATTTTTTCCCGGCTTTAGGAGGTGCTCTATAATCAGCCATCTCCTTCATTTGTGACTCATACTGCTTTTTCTAGCCACAAAAGCTTAGACCAGCTCACTTTGGTAATTCCTGAATTTTCTTTAAATGTGTTACTTTTAAATCTGAGTTAAATATTTTGCCACTACTAGTAATAAAAAATGGTAATGAGTAATGATTAATTTATTTTCTTAATTGCTCCACCTACGAAGAAATCAGGAAGGAGGTGAAGAAGGTATAAATATCCTTACCCTTAAAGATACTTTGCAATATTTTGCCTCTGTACACTGTCACGGTAGATTTAAATCAAACAATCAAAATATGATTGAAGTGCAGACTTTCAGCTTTAAAGAGTTGTAAGTATTGCATTAACGGATTATTAATTACAGCCATTTTTATACATAGTCCCCCATTTTCAGAGGCTAAAAAGTAGCAACTGTAGCAAATCAGTGACTACGTATCTGATGTCTATAACCCATAGACACCACCAAGTGTTGTTGCCTCCCTTGTTGCTGGTTTTGTGCTCCTCGTTTGTGGTTCTGTCTGCCTTCAGTTCTGTATTTAATAACAGAAAAGCATGTGCTATTGGGTTGAAATCAGGTGACTGACTTGAAGAATATCAATTTCTTTGCCTTGCAAAACTCTTCTGCTGCTTTTGCTTTGCGTCGTTATCTGGTTGCACTGTGAAACATCTGTTCTATCAGTTTTGGAGCATTTAGCTGAATCTGAGCAGCCTGTACACTTCACAGTTCATCCTGCTACCTCTATCAGCGGTCACATCATCAACAGTCACTAGTGGCTCATTTCCACTGGCAGCCATACACGCTGCCTCCACCATGTCTGACGTTATCTGTCAAACATGCTTTGGATCATGAGTTGCTTCTCTTCTTCTCCACACTTTTCGTCTTCCCAATCGTGGTTTCATCTGTCCAAAGAATTTTACAGAACTATGTAGGCTCATTTAGATGTTTTCTGGCAACATCTAATATGGGCTTCTTGAGTGTAACCCGTGGTTGTGAACCCTTTTTGTATTTCCATTCATGAAGGCATCTCTTGATTGTTTATCTTAACCTAGGAAAGATTTTGCAGTTCTCCACTTTAGCTGTCCTCTGTGATCCCTCAAGCCTTTTAGTGTTGCTCAGCAGGCCAGTGCTTTCCTTTCTTTTTAAGAATCTATCAGATTGTTGATCTGTCCACTTCTAAAGTTTCTGCTGCTCTCTCAATAGTTTTATTTTGGGTTTTCAGTCTTCATTTGCACTGACATCTCTTTGGACATCATATTGACAGTTCCATTGTAATGATAGTAAAGTCCAAATCTTTTATCTACTTAATTTGTCATGGAATAACAAGGGACGAGGCAACAACTTGCTATAAAATTGCTTGAGAATCTGAAAATGGGGGACTATGTATAAAAATGGCTATGATTCTTAAATAGTTATTGCAATACCCCTTGAATTAAAGCTGAAAGTCTGCACTTCAAACATGTCTGGATTTAAAATCCACTGTGGTAATGTACACAGGCTAAATTACAAAAAATGTGTTTCATTGTCCAATTATCATTCTCATAAAAGGAACCATTCATGTGTAGAAGAGATTCTAATATGCCGAGTCAGCTCGACTGTGAGTCACCTGTCAGGTGTCGAAAAGAACAAATTGTAATTTACTGTTAGATTCTGATTGATCTGGTCTGGAATAATGAATAGCTCATATTTAACGTTGTGCAAGTCTACCTTGGCAACAGGATGCTCACGGGGATTCTGCTGCAGATCAGAATGAAGGACATACATGGAAACATCTAATATTATCCATATTATAATTTATAATTCCTAGGATCATATTAAAAAGTCAGGTCGTGTATGAGTCAACCCCTTCCCCTTCCCTGTTGAGTGTCCCCTGCCTCTACAGTCTGTCTGTAGTTGTAGTATTAGGTGTTTAGTGATGTGTGGGTTTAGCAATATCTAGAGCATACTGGACATCAGTGGAAGACTTTTAAGAGTGTGCTTGTCCAGCTGGTGATGCCCTAGGCAGCTGCCTTCTTGTTCTATGCCAAACCCGGCCCTGCTGATTCACATGCTCATGTTTTTTTTTGGTTTTTTTAAAAATTATTATTGCTGTTATAAAAGCCATTCATTCGTCATTCTTCTTACAATTAGGGCACTTGTCCTAGATGTACACAATCAAATTCAGCTCTACCAGTGTGGATAACTGTGAGCTGCAACTCATTATTCAATACTGATGCAACAATACGGCTTTTGAGGCAACGCCTTTGCACAGTATGGTGTGAGGCATGAAAAACAATAGAGCTGTACTCAACCCTGGTGAGAGAGTAAGGAAAATAATAATAAAGATACATACATACAGGAACAGAGTAGAGTGTGCAGAGTTTACTTTTGTCTGGTCTGGGTACCTGTTTACAAATATATAATGTGTGGGTTGCACCTTTCTTGGCCTTTTGTCAGTCTCTCTTCCCATTAAAGCATTTCTAAATGGAGACTGTGGGATCTCCGCATGTACCGAGATCATTTTGTTCCCTATGAAAAGGGATGCTTTGTCTCTCTGACTCACCACATTATGTGGTGGTGGAATTTTTCAAAATGCAATGGTAAGAGGCTCCTTTATTCCTGTATTTGAAATGCTGAGATCAAAAAGCACATAGGATGCAAAAGTGGCTGAAATGTGCAGACGGTGATACAATTTGAGATCAGTGCTCTTTCTCAAGCAGACATTCAGAGATCATTAGTTTAATGCATTTATGTTTTCAGAAATGCTTGGTGCCTTATGGTTGACCCGAAACTAGCTGTCTGCTCGGCATGAAAGTTCATTCTTGAGCTCAAAAAAATCAACTTTGCATTTAACAGTTTCTGTATTCGTTACAATGAAGTTGTTGTTTTTCTCCTTCCATAATCGGTTCCTAAAAGTGAGAAGTAAAAGAGCGATACATAGCCTGTACTTCCTTTTTATCAACAGCAGATGGCGCCCAGATCTCAGATGGGAACAGTGGTAGCCTGCTGTTGTCATGGTTTCAGGTATCCTGGAGGCACAATACTGGATGCTAATTGGTAGAAAGGGAATGAGAGGTGGAGGTAGTGTTGCTGCCTCTCATTCTTTTCTTCTTTGTTTTTTGTTTTTTTTTAAATCTCTGCTTCTCTATATTTAGCCTGACATGTGAAACAATCATTAACATTTAGGAATGAGCGGGAAAAGTTGTTATATTAATGCAAATAGAACAATATTTCACACTGGAAAATATACAGGTGCCCTACAGCGTAGTTTATATTATGTATGTATGACACATTACCTTTTAACATGTTACACTTGGTGCGTTTTTTCTCTATTACTTTCTTTTTTTATGTGACTGACAGCAACATTTCTTTGACACGATCACCCGCGGTAACTTTCTGTGTGAAAAAGCTACCATGTTCAGTATTTATTCTGTATGATCCTGGATAAGCTGTCAGCTTCTTCCGTTTCTGCATGTGTCCATCTCCTGCAGACAGCCAGTCTGTACTCCTCTCTCGATTTGGACTTTTTCATGCAGAGGAAAATCATCACATGACTTCACAATGCACCACTGATGTAATGTTATGTATGCCTGATAAGCTATCATTATACAACCAGTGGCAGTGGGAAGCATGATGTCTCACTGTCCTCCAGGGTTTTGATTGTTTCTATCCTCCACCACCTCCACCTCCTCCACAGTATCACCACCCAAGTTTCCAAAGCAGCCCATTTAACACCATCCTTTCCTCTGCCAAACCACACATACCTCTGATACTGTTGTTTACCGAGGGAGTTCAGCCATTTTCTCCTGATAGTCTGGCAAGGGCGTCAAATATGAGGTCTGCATCTGCTCGCCTGGAATTAAAAGAGCTTTTATCCATGCCTCCTTGGCACACACACTGAATACAAATTTAGACGTTCAACAACAACAACAACAGTGGCAGTGGGTACCCAACTTTTATATCTAAACAGGAACTACACCAGTGACTAATGCTCACTGATAAGCTGCAGCTGACTGCTGGTAGTGAAAGGATCATGTATCCCAAATGATATATTAGAGCTCACACTGGCTCTGTCCTGCCACAACACAGCTGAGAATTGTGCAACTTTGGATTAAGCTCTTATATTGTGTTACCTGCCATTGTTGCGCCCCTCTTTGTGCAGTAATGTCATCACTTCTATATGTAGAAACAAACTTTTGGGACACTCTGTCATCACTGGAGTTATGCAACACTTATCAATGAAGGTTATAACTAATCCAGCCGTTAAAAAGGCAGCTGCCCTTTGATTTCGCTTTGTTTGTATTTTCCAAGGTGATTGTTGCTTATCGTCAGATTGAATGTAGAGGTGTTGGAGAGGATCTGAAAATAGAACACTAATGCACCTAAACATCACAGAATGCACAAAAAAGTAACCCAATGAATACACACAGAGCTTTATGGACAATACAGAGGAGCACCACAGGAAGCACAGACAAACTGGCAAGGACAAAAGAGGGGATATATGACTATTTAAAGACACTATGCAAATTACTCTTTCACTCTTGGTGCTATCCTGTTGTCACAAATCACTCGTGACACTCATCTCCACTCACTCCACCCTCCTTGAACTCCCTTGTACACCTCACTGGTGCACTGTGCATTCCTTTGGATGGTTGACCCGAGGTATTTAAACTGATCTACCTTCACTACCTCTGCTCATTGCATGTTCACCATTACACCTGCTGCTCATTCACACACACATGCATTCTGCATTGCTTCAGCTGATTTTCATTTCTCCTTTTATCCAGTGCATACATCCACCTCTTCATGCTCTCTTCTGCCTGCCCCCTATTCTCACTACAAATCAGTAGATCTGGATGGTGACGAAACCTGAAAGAGAGGGGAAAAAGAAACACTCCATTTTGTTTTTGCAATTCAGTCTTTACAAAGGGACACTGAAGGATCTTTTTTTTTTTTTGGTACAGGATTTTAGCTGAAAACCTCCTAAGGAGATCAGGCACCATGGTGTGCCTGTTTGGACAGCTTCCCAGCTCCGCCCAGTCCAGGCCACAACAATCAGGCAGCCTGGATGAGCCTTTAACAAAGTGATCAATAAAATGTTAATGTGGAAAACAACGATCCAGAGGGTGCTTATCGTGATCTAAAATAAAACAAAGGGTCACCATTTAAGAGATTTGAAACTTGATGATGTGAAGGCTTATTATGAATCAAATGGAAAATAATGTGGAAAACTATCATGATCCAGCAGGAGGAGGGACGCGGCTCACCAAAAGAGTGATGTGAAATTCAATTCTCTCACTGATTATCATAATCCAGAGGGAGATACTGGTTGGCTTGGACTTCAAGGATGCAGTCAATGTCTTTGTTTCCTTGCTGTGTAAATCTGAAGATGGCTGCTTGTTTCTATTGTGACCTTGCAAACAGGGATTTCTAATTATGAGGAGTGTGCTCTCGAAAATTTGCTTGATTACATGATTTGCTGTTGCAGAAGAGGCTCAACTGGGAAAGAGGGGAGAAAAAAAAAACAGAACAGCAGTGTTTGGTTCTGCCAGGCAAATTTGAATCTGCTTTTTAATAAAGAACAGTGTGAGAGATTGCAGCACACAAACATCCTCTGCAGGACGGTGTGATTGCTGTACAAATAAAATTGATCTGATTTCTTTCTTTCTCCAAAATAGAGCTAAACAATAAGAGATGCTGCGGTCCCTCTTTCTTAGCATTTTGTCGTCTTTGCAAATGAGTTAATAGGTTTGATTTAAGATACAATAACTGATAACTGTCGTGTCATACTTGAAGAGTATTGGAAGAGGAAATACGGCCTTTGATTGCTGTTATTGTTTGATGTGTGGTGTCTGTTTCTGGTGAAGGCTGCTTTTGCTTTTGAATGGTAGGCCAAATGGACCCAGATATGTTTGTGTCAAGGTTTTACAAGTCTGCTGAAAAATTTGAGCTACACTAAGACTGACATGTACTTGCTTTCCTGAATGATGTATGGTTATTCATTTAGGCGTAACCCCCATGACCTCTGTCAGCCTCTGCTTACATCAGTCTTGACAAGCCTCTGGCACAAGTTTTATGTCTGTGTTTGAGTAGTGGTGGCCTCCTGCTGACACAAAGAATTAGGGCATGCAGTTAAGCCTTCAGAGAAGCTAAAGTTGAAGCAGCAATACTACAGATCTAGTAAATAATGAAACAGCAATAATGCTGCACTTGCTTGGCTTGAGATTTTTATATTGTGACGAGAGAGTGGTGCTTTGAAAATCTTTTAAGGCAGCAACTTTAGTTTCAAAACAGACAGCTACTGTAGGCTGGAACTGGAAAGATCTAAATTTCAGTGGTTAGCACCATTACACTACAACACCTGGATTTGAGTTCACTAGCCTGGCCATGTAGATCTTGCATGTTTTCCCCTGTTCACTCAGGCCTCCCCTCACAGTCTAAAGACATGCTTGTTACGCCAGTTTGTGATTCTAAATTGGCCGTTTGAATGTGAATGGCTGTCCATCTGTAAGTGTTAGCCCTGCGACCGACCAGCAACGGTATTTGGATTCCCAGTGGCCTCCTTTTTTGGGGGTCTTCTCCTATTCTCTGCTAATATGCCTGTGACAGCAAGCAGTTTACTAGTGACTAGTCTTTTGGGGCTGAACTGCACGCATTACTGCAAGTACTTATACTTTCTTAGTTTTTAGACAGTCACTACAATGGTATTGAATTGAAAGAACTTGTTTAGAACAGTAATGTTTCACTATATCAGAAGCCATAATGACAAGAAACATCTGGTAGCAACTCTGTCTTAAGCCAAGAAGCACCTGTAAAACCCACAAATTAAAACAATTTATACCACTCAAAAAAAAAAATGAAAGGAACACTTTGAAAACGTATCAGATCTCAATGGGAAAAAATGTGCTAGGACTGAAAGGATGCCACATCATTTGATGGAAATGAAAATGATCAACTTACAGAGGGCTGAATTCAAAGACACCCTGAAAATCAAAATTAAAAAATTATGTGGCAGGCTAGTCCATGTTGCTGAAATGTCATTGCAGTAACTTGAAATGGTACTCAGTAGTTTGTATGGCCCCCACGTGCTTGTATGTATGTCTGACAACATCAGGGTATGCTCCTAATGAGAAGACCAATGGTGTCCTGGGGGATTTCTTCCCAGATCTGGACCAGGGCATCACTGAGCTCCTGGAGAGTCTGAGGTGCAACCTGGTGGTGTCGGATGAATGGAAATATAATGTCCCAGAGGTGTTCTATTGGATTTAGGTCACGCAAGTGTGGGGGCCAGTCAGTGGTATCAGTTATTTTAAGCAATTTATTTTGCCTTTTGTCTTACACAGGATGTTGGACTACTTCTTGACTAGTTGCAGTGACTTGCTTGAGTCTTGTGGTCACTGCCCTCCTAACATAAGATTTCTCAAGACCTTCTTATGTAATGCTCAAAAATACAGTGAATAACTTTGCCTCTGTCCTGTGTTTTTATACTTTAACTTAACTAGTTCATAAATATTAATTGACATACAATCCTATTGGTGAATTTAAAAGTATCACAAGAAATGCCGCGAAGGAGACCCGTGGGTGTCTTTCCTGATAATGCACAGTGTTTTATGCTATAGGCATTTGTACATTGCATGCTATGATGTAGATCTTATATTTTATGTTCTATTTGTAGCATTCTTGAGATGTTTTGTGTTTGTATGGCTTCTATGTGGCCAGGTATCTCTCGCAAAAGAGATTTGATCTCCGTGGGATTTTCTAGTTAAATAAAGGCCATAATAATAATATAATAATCAGTATTTAGTGATATTCAGCCTGAATTAGTACAAAGGCATTCTGTATGTAGGCTGAGGCTCACGCAGGTAGAGAACAGAATATAAGAACATGCTATACCTGCGACAGCCCTCTGCTGCATATTGTGTTTGCATTTCAGAGTTATGGTAACAGGAAATAGTTGTGTCTGTATTATTAATTTCACTTGAGAAGCTTCATGAAAAACCAGGACTATCACAGAAACTCTATCTGAGTTATATCAGTTATATCTGGTCCTGGGTGATCACCAAAGGTGTGGCAACACTGCCCCACACAGTGCATCCAACTAAAATGAATATGATTTATTACATTAACATTTTAATTGTGCCTGGGATTAACTGGGACCAGCTTTAAAGTAAAGTCGCCATTCTATCCTGAAGTTCATTGCTTTTTCTTTCCACAGTAGAAGACCTGCTTTGGACTTCACATAACAGTATGATACAATAGGTCTATATTTAGAGTTAAAGAAGAACAACACGTTTTATCCTCAATGGAAAATGTTAAAGCCACAGTCAGAAGCTTGCATACTAAGTGTAGTAAAAGAATATAAAATAAAGAATATACTGGGACCAGGTGCTTGGTATGGGTTAATGGATGATCGCATAGCGGTTTAACCCCCAAACAGCTGTGCATTTTATTTATTTCTAAGTATTTCTTGACTTGCTGTATTTTTTGTTGCTTTCATCCTCAATCACTGAGTCCTTTTATATAATGTCAAAGAACAGAAGGGGCAGGAGTGCACTGTTTACAGACACACACTATCACAGATGTATTTCCAAAGAACCTTTAATCAGTGTTTTTGTTAGAAAATCACTGGCTTTAGGACTGAGTCTGAGTGAGAACAAGTTTGCTGAGTACAGCACTTTACACAAACAATAAACCACTTTAAACAGGCCTAGCGATTGAATAACCTTTATTTATAACTGAAAAAATGAAAGGCACGGACACAGAACGGTAGGTAGCCTATCAACGTGCTGCTGTCTTTTATTTTGTTTACTTAATTTGGCCTTGACAACATGGAGATAAAACAGTGACATCATAGCCACACCAGAAAATTCACAGCATGCTTTCAGAGAGCGATGATGTATTCTCTTTGGTTTGTGTCGGTAACTTCCCCGTTAAACGGCGGGCCAATGAAACTGAGGAGGAAGCAGCTCAGGGAACCAATCACTGAGCAGCCGTCATCGGTCTCTGGTTGCTATTTGTGTCGGGCGGCGCTCTGTTTTCGGTAAAGGTGGACACAATCAACCAGTTAGACAGGAAATTCTTAGAGTTTTCAAAAAAAACCCAGTCTGACGCAGTCTTCTTATGATTAGTAGTGTTAGTAGTAGTAAAAAGAAAGAAAAAAAAAATCGAAATTCAGCACATTCTATTTTTAAATTTGGTACACCAAGGACATTAGTTTCTAAAACTTTTAAACCTCTCAAACATCCACCATAGTAGACCAGTGATAGCCGTCACTGAAGTAAACTTGTGATTTTGGGGGGTACATGATGCCTTTTCCCATGCGCAAGTTTCACTGCGATTGAAATGGTCAGATTAGTTAAGGCGTAGGGCCTAATTTGGTGTGGACGAAAGAAAATTAGACAAAGATATGTACTCAATATATACATTTCAAAGTGCCTTTTTGCATGACTTCCATGCAGCTGTTTAGATAAAATGCAATTTTACACTTGTTCATAAGAAGTTCTGGACTTTTGACTATTTTTGTTTACGTGCCAGTATTAGGTGTCTGGTTCTGGCTGCATTGCTATTGTAATACATGATGTAACCCATTCTTAGATAATTCTATTACTTACAAGCTCTTGAGTTTCTAAACTCGTTTACATGTCAGTCCTTTTATCATAAGACAAATGTAGGCAGGATAATAGGAAAACATTTTCTATAAATGTGGCTCATAAAATCTTGACTTTTAAATTAGCAGGAGTTTTTTTTTTCATGTTTTCATCTGGTTTGTTTTTCTTTTGTGTTTAAGTCTTGACCCAGGTGTCAGTTAAAACCACTAGTACTTAAAGTATTTTTTGTTGTTGCCCTTTTCTGTTTGATGCCGAGTTTTGTTTCTGTAACTATATACACATCTAAATTTTATTTCCTCTGTGCTACCTTTTTTGATTCTTAACACTAAAATCATTTTTTTTAAAAACCCTCTGGCCTGTTTCTCACATTCATTATTTAGTTCAATTAGAAAAAGTGAGTGGCAATGTTACACATAAAATTCACAGGTAAATCAATATGAGAAAAAAATGTATAAAATATTATTGTTTGATACAATTTTCTACATTCATTCAATATAATATACAAACTTTTTGGTACCTTTGTTATTTACTTTGAAACACACAGAAACGAAACAAACTGGTGTGAACTGAAAAATAAAACAAACAAAAAAAACTGAAGGCTACAACTATAATAATGTCTGTGTGTCCCTAAGAAGCTTTTATTTCGAAGCGCAATCGGAAATGCGATATTTGATCACCGGTGCTCGACAAACTAGTAGGGTTTCTAGGGTGGATCATCAACTGTTCCGTCTCCCTCCCTCTCGCCAGTTTCAATTCAGTCAAATCATCGCAGTGATCTGGCAGTCAACGGTACACGCGTCTTTTGATAGGAGAGAGGTTATCGTCTGCTGTGGTCGCTTTGTAAGCTCCGGAGAGACGGGAACCTCCGGGAGAGTCGTCTCCTGACCTGAATTAGCTAACGTATCGAACTGCGGCGAGTCCGAAAACACAGAAATGGACGAAAAGGCATTCACGAAAGAACTGGATCAGTGGATCGAGCAGCTCAATGAATGCAAGCAGCTGTCCGAGGGACAAGTAAAAACACTATGTGAAAAGGTAAGATGTTTAATAAAATTCCCTCCTTAAACAACTGACTGTCAGCGTCTTCTCTCTCCTCACCGCCGCCTTCCAGACATTCTTAAAATGGCGTCTTTAGTGTACATTTCACTGCGCTGTGCTTGGATTTGACAATCATTACGAGTTGTCCGATACTTCTGTTCCGTTTGCGCAGGTTTACTGTGTGATATGTCGGTAAATAGGGAATTAAATGTGGTTGTTTTGGGCTTCTTGGGGCTTTACCGGACGGCCGGATAACCCACACGCTGAGAATTCAAGTCACATACCACATTTACAGCCCCTCTGACACTGACTGCAGCATCTGTGTGAGTGGAAGTGCTCTGCTACATTTTATGCCCTTTTTTTTTTTTTTTTATGTGTGGAAGCAGTTAGCAAACAGTAAAGGAAAGTCTATCGAGTTGGCGTCAAACAAGAAAGGAATAAAGTTATCATCTTGTGAGAAAGCAGTGATGGGGCTGTTTTATTTAGCCCTGATAGGCTAGGTGTAGCCACTTGGAGCAATGGAAAGGTGAGTACAAGTTTACTTTACGGCGCTTCTGGGTGATAATCCTACATATATGTATGCCAAGATCAAGCCAGTGCAATCCTGCAATAAATCCTACCGGTCCATTCATTTCAATGAGGAGGGTGTTCCTGCATAGAAAAAAAGTTGGCACCCACCAAAGAGATTTTCCTTCCACTAAAGGAAAATAACCAGGGCTGTAATTATAACAAGTTCTTTCCAAGCGGGGTTTAATTTAGCTTAAGATACATTTTTGTTTATGATATGGCCAAAAATAACAGGAAATTGCTCAGATTTGTGTTTATTTTGGTAATATGGAGTCTTCAACTTTATGTGGATGAATAATTTTAACCACTGCCAAAGCCCTATTGGTGCCCTAAAGGTGCTCTATAGTCTCTGCTGCTCCCAGCCAAAGGTAACAAACATGAGAAACCACTTCCACTATCTACCCCACACTTTAAAAAAAAAAAAATCTTATTTATACTAAATGTCACTGTAAATAGGCTTTCTATTCCTTGTGTCTGTATTTGTTGTGCTTGTTTGTTCTCATTTTTGTCGGCTTTTAGCTGGAACCTGAGTGCAAAATTTAGTTTCACTTCATGTGGAGTGACAATAAAAATCCTTGAATTTTGATCTAGGAAAAACCCTGAATGAGGTCGCAATGAATGGGAAAAAACAAAAGAAGAAGAAGAAAAAATCCTGCAAGTTTGAATGAACACAGTTACTACAAAAACCTCCCCTTATAATCCACAACCTTGTTGTAGTTTCTAATTCGATGCATTTTTTCTTTCTCAGCAGCCCTCACAGGTAGTCAGTAGCGTTGCAAAGTGAGTTCATTACCTAGCTTCTCATTTACTTCTTAAGTCTGTAAATGGAGAGGATAACTTGTTTGAGGCAATAATGTGGTCAGTTTTCTAACTAAAACATGACCTAATGGATGGAAAAGATGCACGGTGTGAGTGGTAATTGTAGATTTTGGTTCCTTTTTAATCTTTTGGTCAAGTTTCTAGTTCCCCCATAACGTTTTTTTGTGGATAATGCTTCACGTCATTCATCTTTGGAAACGGAATGAGTCAAAGTGTCTGAAAGGTGATTTAATGGTAATGTCCCCCGGTGTGACGTTGACCTTTAAGGTGATGTAAGGTGGTTCCTTCTTTTTTTCCTTTAAGAACCTTAACTTACCTGTTATGGGCATCATTGCGCCCATATGCTTCTGCTTCAGTTGATAACTGGCCATCTGATTTTGGCCACTTTTGTAGTCTGATCTGAGCTTAACCCCAATCTCTTGACATACTCTGTGCTGATTTCCAGCTCTGGATTGTCTGGGTGGAAATGAACCTTTACTCTGAGGTACTTTACCACTTTTTGACCTCAGGTTGTTTTGATTAATACTTTTGGGGGTTTTATAATCATGATCTTTGCGGATTTATGTTTTCTAGAAAGTTCTACACCTCTTGCCCAAAGTATGCTATATATTGTTGCTGCCTTGGGTCATGGTCCATTTTTAGGCTTCCCCTCCTGGAGAATTGACACCCTGTCCTCTGATTGTTGGATTTCAAAGTCAGAAGTCCAGACTGACTCCATAGCTTGGCATCAGTGAACATTTTATACATTTAGATTTGCTGTTAGGCTCTACCTTGATAATAGAGGCTTCATTTTTTTTTTTTTTTTTAACTGCAGCTGTTTTCCCCTCAGCTCTTAAAAGGATGCAAAGACTAAGGCCCTCTACCATGTTTGTTTGGAGTGCTGCGCACTGAGGTTTAAGGGTCCGGTATTCTCAAGTGACTCGTTAATCCCACCATTTGTTTTCCTTTTGAGTCCCAGTAGTTTTAAATGCATTTTTGTATCCTCATTACACTGTGGGTCAGAATCCTAAAATGGGACTGGATCGTTTTGGGCTTAGGGGGGAGGTGGTGGTGGTCAACGCTATGCTTAGCTGTGCATATACGTTGGCCTTTCTGTTATTGGAGTTAGTTGGAGAGCACATGAAGATTACTTTTGAATGAAAAGGGCTGTTTTTACTTTGCTCTTTGACTTCACAGCCTGTTTTTCAGCTTCTTCTTTGTGTGTGTGTGTGTGTGTGTGTGTGTACATCCAGCTATCTTGAAGACAGACAGATCCTGGGAGCACTTGTTAGACATCCATACAGTGCAGCACACTAGATCCCAACTGATATAGGTATTTTAAGACCGATGCCAATATTCAGTGACTTAAAAATCTGATCTATTGGCTGTTGTTTTATTTTCCTTTCAGATACACAAAACATAAACAGATTTCCCTACCATGTTTTTTTTTTTTTTTTTTAAATGAGTCCTTACTAAAATAATATGACAATGCAGTTTAAAAGTAATCTAGTTTTCATGAATTGCTGTCATAAATTGTCATGACTCTGCTGGTTGTCATGTTTGTGGCATTCCAGTCACGAAGTTGCAGACTCATAACATGGTTGAAGGGTGTTTCTCTTGTCTCTTCTTTACTCGCGCTCTGCATGGAAGATCTGTGCATTCCTCTTTCCCCTTTCCTCCCTAATGCACCACAGATGCCATTAAAGTAGCCGAGGGTGGAAGAAATGGAAGTCGTTTCATTGTTGAGAGCTCAGCTGCTCGACACTGTCTACCTGTATCTGTCCGTCCACCCCCCACAACCCCCACCCTGTAAATGTTATTTATACATTCAGCAGAACGCTCCCACATAGCATCCTCCTTGATTTTAAAAATAGCCAAGGATATGATTGATTGTGAGTTGCATCACTAACTCTGTGAAAGCCTTTGTTGCCAAGGGGATCAGGGTGTTTGACTCAGGATAACACTGTTCATTGTGACTCAGATAGAGGCAGTCTCTGTTTTTGGATGTGTGTGGGTGCGGAGGAATGAGATGTGCTGTGTAATCAGTTGTCTCAGAAGAAGGCCGGACATACCGGATTTTCTGCCTGGTGTCCAGTGTGCGGAGAGGACGGAATGCTTTGAAACGTTGTTTTGTTAACCATAATTAATTCTGACCTTTTTTTCCCGGTTTTCATTATTATAGTTGTCTGCCCGCTCTGAAGAGCCTGGATGTTTTTGCAAATGTTGCTTGTTTAAAGAAAAGGGAAGTCATTGGTTTGATAATAACAATGAGCCAGGTTTGAATTAGGTGACTGCAAACTGTGGTCTGCTATCTGGAAACTGGTTTGATGTTGCTGTCAGTTATAGACAGAAAATGTAATTAAATGCATAATATATTACAGACATGGAGAATTAACCTTATTGTGACCTTGTGCTTTTTTTTTTCCCCTCTGGTCAAAAATAAGCCTATTGATGGTTACATAATCATCCAGACATTGTTTTTGTGTTTAATATTATAAGCTCCTTATTGTGTTTATATTTAGATTTATATTCATTGGCGTCTTTTTTTTTTTTTTTTTTTTTTAATTCTGTTTAATATTTTGTGCTCCTTCTTCTTTTGAGCTGTTTTGTTCCATCATATTCTCCTTTATTTAAACTGTGTTGGTATAGGGTGTGTTTTTAATGTTTTCGCTGATGTAACACTTCTTATCTTACTAAACATTTTGCTTCGGTCTTCTTCATCTTGAGTCATGTGTTGGGTGAGACATCTTTAAGGGTAGATAAGAAGTGCAGTGACACAGCTGCGCAGAGACCCCTAAACTGTGTCCCAATTATGTAATAATTTGGTCGTGCTATGGTAGTTGACCCACTTGTTTAGAACCGATGTCATCTGCATGACCTTTTTTTTTTTGTTTGTTTTGTTTCTTTTTCCTGTTAAAGTCACTGATGCAGCCAGTCACAGTAGCTCTGTTGAAAACTGAGGTCACTGTGTAACTTTGAATGAGACATAAGAAATGGGTGTTAAAAGCTTAGTGATCTTTGAGAATGCATCTGAGGCAAAATGAGTCAAAAAATTGTAAAATACACATCAGCAAAATTCTGACACTGTCATAGTAGAAATGCTGATGAAGTCAGGTTAAACTTGCCACCGTTTTTGGCTGCTGCTCGCTTTTATTTCTGCTGCGGTTTTACTTGATGAGGTCAGCAGGATGCATAACTTTCAACTACCATAAATGCTCGAGTGAGGTCATTGCTGGTCGTTATATTCTTGCATAGCTGTCCGTCTTAATTCACCTGAACCCGTCTGCAGGTGAACCTTTGGCTGGTTCTTGCAATTTAATGGGATTATTTAGCTGGAAAAACTGCTGACTTCATGTCGGGGCACTCGACTAAGCAGTTTGTTGAATGAGTGTAGTTGTAGTCTGGGCAGACTTTGCTCTCCGTAGCATTACTTCTGCAGGTGTGGTCTGTACTTTGGGCAAGGTGCTTGTGTAATTTATGCCGTCATCCTTTTCGCAATCACAGCTCAATTGGTTTCCAAAGTACATGCTGTTACCAGACATTACATGGACACACAGTTCCCTGTTTTGTGGGTTTCACTAAATCCAGCCTCACATTGCGAGTTACGAAAAAGTCAGGTCACATTGTATTAGTTTACTTTCTCAGGTTTGTGTAGTGTTTAATCAGAACTTAATCGCAGGTGATAAAAGTGAAGGATATTGACAGATTTTTATTTATTTATTTGTTGCATAAAGGTAAAACACCCAGGTATGAAGGCAAAGAGTGAAGTTTGGTAGTGAGGAAACCTAGAAGTGATTTTTAAATCTCCAGTTCAGTCCAGCATATCGACAGAAAACATAACTGAACTCAAACTGTACATTAAATGAATCAAGTTATCAGTTTAAGACACAGAGGTGACATCTGATACAGCATTGAACATATTACACATACGCTTCAGTGTAAGGTTACAGAGCTGAATGCCAAATATTATGCAGGATAACTTTTAAGGATGCCCATGTTTGATGCTGCCAAGTATTACAGCTAGGTTCACGCACCTTTTGTGATTTCACTCTCCTTGTGTACGTATTTCCTATTACCAAAATTGCATCTGTTGGTGGATAATGTTCCTGGTATCTTTTAATATGTTGCCACATTTGCTTCGGCCCATTTGATGTTTTTTTTAAATTTAAAACTTTTTTTTTTTTATAGCTTGGTATGCCAGAGGAGGAACTGGGGAGCTCCTCTGGCATAATCATGGATAATCTTCAAAGCTCAGGCAATAACAAAAATCATTACATTTGTAGCTTTAAAAAAAAAAAATAATAAAATTCTCATCCGTCTTATTGTGAAAGTGTTATCATCATCCGTGACAAAAAAGGAGTTTATGTTCCTCTCATTTCCATGTGTATTTCCAAGACTAACATTTGTTTTTTTTTCCTGCTCTACCCAAGTTATACAGTGTTTTAAATGCATGCTGTGCTTAATTAAACTGAAACTGTGTGGAAAGGAAATTAAAAAGTTGAGTGCAGAGCAGTAAATAGTAAAGAGGATCCCAGACGGCCTGACCTGGCTTACTTAAAGTGCGTATTTGTTTGCTTACTTTATCTGCTCATGCTTGTTTATTTCCCTTCACATCACTAACAGGCATTGGCGTGAAGTTTGGATGAGCATATATTGCTGTTCGACTTTAATGCAGGCATCGAGAATATTCTCTTGGGCTTAGCAGCTCAACTGCTTTAAAGGCAGAAACAGCGGTCAGTCTGCCAACCTAAGCCCAATGACTGAAAGGCCTTCTGCCTCATGGTAGTATAGGCACGTGGATAATATAGGTCAGCATTGTGCGCTGTTGCAGCCGTGTCCTTTTAATTCTGGGTTTGTCCCATCTGCTGCCAACACGTCAGCTGTAGCGCTCGGACACTGTCAGCTCGCGCTCTCTCTCACCCTGTTGTTTAAAGCGGACAGTATGCGGGCTGCTCAAAATGTGCCACAGACAAAACATCAGGCTTTTAGCGTTGGAAGAGAGCCGTGTTTGACTGCATACACATTCTCCTGCTCACTTTATATCTACAGATGCCTCTCTGCTCCCTTTAGTGCATCAGGCATAGCCGGTGATCGTTCAGGCTGAGGAGTTGTTTGCTCCAAAACATCTTAAAAGGGTTCATCCAGCTGACTGACCCCCCCCCCCGCCCCAAAGTCAGACCAGCCTGTTCAGACTCCAGAAGCAGGCCTTGTCGGGGGTCTCTAGTTTTAGTATTGATGCTGTTTAAAGCTTTCCACTATTTTTAGTTTTGTTTTAATCTGGCAGCTTCAACTAAAGGATGCATAGTGATCAGGCAGCTGACCCTTTTCTTACTGTGTATGAATTCCTCCACAAGCATTAGCTGTACGCCCCACAGTGAGTCAGACTCAGCAGCGGCGGGTTTTAGACTGCCTCGTGGTGAATTCTGGACATTCTTGCATTATGTCTAAGAATAACATTTCTCATCACATCTACTTTTAGCTGTAGTGGTTATGTTGCATTGCCACAGCACTTCTGGCTTTGGCTGAGTCCTCTTAAATGAATAATCAGAGTAAACTAAGCATTTTTTTTTTTCCATCCAGAAACGGGAGGATCCATTCTTCAATCTGCTTTTTGGCTCTTGGAGCATCACACTAATTGATTTTTAGGAAATGTTGCAGTGCAGCCAGAGCTGCAGGAAACTAATGAAACACACACACACACACACACACTAGAGGCTTACATCCATGGGGAGCTTCTGCTGGTGGTGTTTGGGGTTGTGCTGTAATCACTGTGTAGCATCTTAATGGATTCCCCGCAGGCTGATGTGGAAATTGGGAAGTGAGATTGTTAGGAAATTGTCCAGTCCTCAAATAAAGAACAAAGAACTACCCTGGAAATTACACTGTATAGAGCATGTGATTAAAGGGTCACACAGGATTTTTATTTTTTTGGGGGGGGGGTGTATGATATATTTTTATTACTATTATTATTTGGTTGGTGGGGGGAGAGGGAGATAAAGAGGATTACATGCAACAAATGGTGTTTTCCTTTTTATTTTTTTCCAAAGCCTGATATAGTTTGATTTATTATTTGATTTCTTTTCCCTCCCAGGCAAAGGAGATCCTGACAAAGGAGTCAAATGTTCAGGAGGTGAGATGTCCGGTGACTGTGTGCGGTGATGTGCACGGCCAGTTCCATGACCTCATGGAGCTGTTCAAGATCGGAGGGAAGTCTCCAGACACAAACTACTTGTTCATGGGAGATTA
The DNA here is from genome assembly GCA_024447675.2 of Pterophyllum scalare. Taxonomy (NCBI): domain Eukaryota; kingdom Metazoa; phylum Chordata; class Actinopteri; order Cichliformes; family Cichlidae; genus Pterophyllum; species Pterophyllum scalare. Next base: position 45,378 of record JAMQGT020013926.1, read on the forward strand.
TGTGGACAGAGGATACTACTCCGTAGAAACCGTCACTTTACTAGTAGCACTAAAAGTAAGTAAGAAGTTTTCACATTTCACTTTGTCTAAAACAGAAAATTATTAATTTATGCATTGATATTTGAAAGGGGGAAAAAAATGCTGATCATTTCTCCCTCCAGGTACGCTTCCGGGAGCGCATCACAATCCTCAGAGGGAACCACGAGAGCAGACAGATCACGCAAGTGTACGGCTTCTATGACGAGTGCCTAAGGAAATATGGTAACGCCAATGTTTGGAAGTACTTCACAGACCTGTTCGATTACCTCCCACTCACTGCCTTGGTAGACTCTCAGGTAAGCATATATACTTGTTTTCACAGAAGTGTAGAACATTGTGGTCTGAAAGACTCCGTCATTAGCAAAGGAAATATTGGTTAGACTGAAAGAACGTGAGTAATTCAGAAGCTGAGTTCTGCTCACATTTTCCTCTTTCCCCTTTAGATTTTCTGCCTTCATGGAGGCCTGTCACCATCCATAGATACACTGGATCACATTAGGGCATTGGACCGTTTACAGGAAGTGCCACATGAGGTAAAGATGACATTTAAATATGTCTGTAATGTTCAAAAGATGAATTGGACAAAAAAAAAAAAAAGACCCGCATCTTTGTTCTTTTTGTGACTCCATAATTTAGTATAAAACATAAAAGTGGCTGTTCAAGTAACCTATAATGGGATGCCAGCCCATTAACCTGTTTGTTTCCTCCTTCTTGTCTACTATAGGGTCCCATGTGTGACCTGCTGTGGTCAGACCCTGATGACCGTGGTGGCTGGGGCATCTCTCCACGAGGAGCTGGCTACACTTTTGGTCAGGACATTTCTGAGACTTTCAACCACGCCAACCGCCTCACACTGGTGTCCCGTGCCCACCAGCTGGTTATGGAGGTATGTGTCTATTTATTTGGTGTGCATGCATATGTTCCATCTGCTGCTGAGGAAGACCAAGTTTAGGAAAAGCAGCCAAATACTATGTTAACATGAGATTAACTACAGCTCAGGGCCTGTGAATTGTTGCTAGCCACGTGACGAAAGAGCTGTTAGAATAAATAGAGTCTCCAACCTTGAAAAGTGCAGTAACTGGAACAAAAATGGAATTGAAAGCCTCACTGCTACAGAGAACAACGGGATAAAACAGTTATGTCCTCATCTACTAGTTATTCCAAGTTCAGGAGCAAGTTTAGTTTTAGATTTGCATTATAGTCACAGTTGATTCTGAATTATACATTTTCATTGAATGATGTATCCGCTTCCCTCAGGGATACAACTGGTGCCATGAGAGGAACGTGGTGACAATATTTAGCGCTCCCAACTACTGCTACCGCTGCGGGAACCAGGCAGCAATCATGGAACTAGACGACACCCTCAAATACTCTTTGTAAGTACATTAAATTTGTCATTTTTAACCCTTATAAGTCTAAGTGATCATTTGCTTTTCTCCAAACCTATGCTTTGGAGAAAAGCAAAAAATAAATTATCTTTCCTTTTTAAAATTTTTTTTAATTAAATATATTTTGAGTTAGAAGGCTATTTTTTGGTCACATGATTACCCAGTGTGAATAGAGTTCTCAGAAGCCAAAAATGACACATTCTGATAGCTTTGGGATTAGGATTTGGGGTTCTTGGATCTCATAGAATGAATGATGTAAACCTCACTCCGCTGTAATTATATGCAAAACATTTGCTTAACAGAAATGATTAATATAATGGTTTATTTATTCTATCTACTTCTCTGCTTCCTTCTACCCAGCTTGCAGTTTGATCCGGCACCTCGCAGAGGGGAGCCTCATGTCACTCGCCGCACCCCAGACTACTTCTTGTAAACTCTGCCTTCCTTTGACCCTTGTACAGTCCAGTATTGCCATGATATGATGTTCAACTGATTACAACATGAACTGGGAGGGTGGGAGACTGAGGATGGGGGGCAGGGCACAGCAGTACACATTGTATATCCACACACACATACAAAAAACTATTTAAGCATTTAGCAATGTCTGTGTCTAAGGTTGGACCAAAAGGTGTGTGCCATAATCATAACAATATACATTGCTGAGGACTTGTATTGCAAATCTTGCAACTATATGGACCCCCCTTCCCCCCCCCTTCCAAGAAAACAAAACATAAAAACAGTGATGTTTAAATTCCTTATTCTGCTCCTGTGTAGCTGAATGGATGGCACTGATGTCCAAGACATATATTTGCTACTCTAAATGCGGCTGTTTGAGTCCCACACACCATGGCTTCTATTGAGTAGATCTGAACGTGATCTGTTTGCACTTTTGTAATTAAAAAGACATGTAACATATGTCAGAAGATGGAAGAGATTTTACACTACAGCTGTCTTTTTTTTCTTTTTTTTTTTCCTTCCCAAGTTAAGTTTTACACAAGGTTTCCTGGTTCTCTGTAACTTTTAAAGAAAAGCCCCCTTTTTTTTCTTTTTCTTTTTTTTTTTTTTTTGCAGTCACCCAGCTTGGTATATATGATTAGATGATGGAGTGTTCATCCACTTCAACTCACTTACTCCCTCTGAACTACTGCATCTGTATTAATCTAACCAATTTTAATAATAAAGATGAAGGTGGCTTCTTGAAGTGAATGTGCTGTTTCCCCCCCCTTATTTTATACTGTTAAACTGTTAGTGTAGGTATGGATGTCCTTTTGGCCTGAGATTCATTTTCAATTTAAACAGGAAGGCATTTCACAGTTTTTGTACTTTTACTATCTGGTTCTGCATTTTGCACACTGATGCCAAAATGTACCATAATTTTGCATTTTTTCCAGCAATGAATTTCAAGTGTAAACTTCATTACTCCGTTATTTTTGCTTTTGATCATTTTACCTGTTATGACTATTGACTACTGGGAGTATTTTAATAATGATAATGATGAGAAATGCTTTATCCCATATTGGGTAAGGTCTTGTGTTACAGGAGGTAAAGTGATGATGTAATAACAGTAATAATATCTGGCAGATCCCTCTCTGCCAGAAGACTTCCTACAGCTGTTCTTGTGACAGTGGAACTGAATCAGTCTGTTAGAGAAGGTGGTCATGATTATCCAGCAGAATATTCAGTGACCTCGTCTCCACCAGAGCTTCAAAAGTCTCCAGTTTGCAGCTTATCACAGAAACCGCCTTCCTAATCAGTTGATGCCTCAGCTTCGATGCTGCTCCCCCAGCAGTACACAGTGCTCACCACAGCTGAGTGATAGAAAATATCCATTATTTTGCTCCACACATTGTTTCCAAGGAAACAGAGCCTGCCCACCGCCCTTTTTGTATGCAGCCTGTTTTCCATGTGAATACCCAGGTACCTGCAAGCCTCAACCACACCAACATCCCGTCCCAGGATAGACACTGGTAGTGTAGCCGTCGTTCCTTCTAAAATTGATCATCACCCTTTCTGGCCTTAGTCACATTCAGAAGCAGGAGATTAACCCCCAGACCACTCACAAAATCAATTATGAGGGGAAAGAACATTAATAGTTATAAATCTAAGTGATACTTTGTGAATATGGATGCTTATTGAATTGATAGAATTTATAGCACAAGCAGTTTATATAAAATTTTACTGTACATTTGACCCTTTTTTTTATTTTAAGATTTTGGTTCTCATACCTACTGTGCATTTTTTTGTGTGTGTATGTCCTACTGCGGATAAAGTGCTGCACTAACATACTATTTTTGAAATTAAGTGGCATTTATTTAAGGATAGCTTTCAGGAAACACTTGAACGCACCATGGAAACGGCTCGAAAAAATCGGTAAGAAGGAAAAAAGCGCCACTCAATGGTAGCTTTAAATACTACAATAAACTACTGTTCGATAAACAACGCATGCAGACCTATAATTTTACCAAAATTGAAGCCTATCATATCAGGTTGAGAGGCAGGGCACATCCTGGACAGGTCACCAATCTGTCGCAGTGTTAGCTAACAGAGAGACTCAACCATTCATGCTCATATTCACAGCTATGGTTGATTTAAAATTGCCAATTAACCCCATGCATATCTTTGATCTGTAGGAGGAACCTGGATGGTGGTCCAGTAGTTAGCGCTGTTGCCTCCCAGCAAGAAGGCTGTGGTTTCAAGTACAGCCTGGAGTCTTTCTGTCTTTCTTTCTGATTACATGGGTTCTTGGGGTAATAACATAAGTTTGAATTACAATTTTAAGCAATATAATTATCCAATATGATCAAAAGAAGCCAGTTGAAGTGGTTCCTCTGTGACTTTTGGGTGAGGTGTTCTGGGTATGTCCTACTGGGAGGAGGCCCCAGGACACACTGGAGAGGTTATATCTCATGGCTGGCCTGGGTATGCCTCTGTGTCCCCCTGGATGAGCTGGAGGAGGTGGATGGGTAGAGGGAGAAATCTGGGCTTCTCTGCTTAGGCTGCTGCCCCTGCGATCCAGGAAGGGGAAGACGGTGGATGTATGGATCCAATATGATCTGTGGCAGGAGTAGGGAGCAGGTGGAAGAGAGCCTGGAGAGAAGAGGAATGAAAATCAGTGGAAGCAAGACAGAATATATGTGTGAATGAGAGGGAGACAGGTGTAACAGTGAACAAGCAAGGACTAGAGGTAGTGAAGGTAGATGAGTTTAAATAGCCAGGGTCAACCATCCAAAGCAACAAACAGTGCACAAGAATGGTGAAGCAGAGAGTGATTTGTGACAAAAGGATAGTGAGAACTGCTATGATGTATAGTTTGGAGATGGCAGCACTATCAAAAAGGCAGGAGCCAGAGCTGAAGATGTTCATTGGGAGTGACCAACATGGACAGGATTAGAAATGAGTACATCAGAGGGACAGCTTAAGTTGAGCGATTTGGAGACAAAGTTAGAGAAACAAGACTAAGATGGTTTGGACATGTGCAGACAAGAGATAGTGGATATACTGGACAAAGAAGGTTGAGTATGGAGCTGCAAGGCAGGAGGAAAACAAGAGACCACAGAAAATGTTCATGGACATACTGAAGGAGGACATGCAGAGTTTTGGCGTGACAGAGGAGGATGGTGGGGATGATGATCCAGAAGACCTGCTGCGGTAATCCCTAAAGGTAGCAGCCAAAAGAAGATTACAATTATAAAATAAAGTTAAGCATCCCAAATTCAACAAAACAAAATGGACAGAAGTAAGAATGCTTACTAAAACATCTAGCAAAGTTCAGATGGCACTAAAGTGAGACAATGTAGATATTATTACATGCAAATGTTACATAAAAAAGCATGCGCATCTAACATGCCTAACACACACACACACACACACACATATATATATATATATATATATATATATATATATATATATATATATATATATATATATATATATAAAATTTAAGATGCTGAGGACCAGAGGTTAAAAGTGAAAGGTTAAATAAACAGGAAGAACAGTTTTCATTCAACCCACCCCCACCAAACCTCTTCCAGCAGTGACAAATCTCGCGTCAGCCGCCGGGAGGCACGCTCGTGCTCTCGGTTTGATCCAGAGACTTCCACCGGCTGTCTGTATCTACGCGTCTGTCCGGCCCTTCTGCTGACTACAGAGGAAATTCACCTCTGGATTTACTAAAAAACAGTCACGGTACGTGGTTTAGCCAGCCAAGAGTGACTTTTGCAGCTTGGAATGAATGGCTCTTTGTTTCATTTCGTTTATGTCTTAATTTCAATGGCCTCAATGTGGTTGCTAAGAGGCCTCAAGTGAAATCGTAAGGCGCTAGCTTAGCTAGGATGCTAACATTGTGCATGGTAATGCTATCTTTCTTATTAGCCTACTATTTAGCCGGTAATATAGAATTACTGTGGTTGTGTAAAAAGCTCAAAAGCGGCCTTTTTGTTTGTTTTCAGTAATAACACGTATAATCTCTAAGTTAGTTATAAACGGCCTCCAAATAAATGTTAGCCGCTCGGCAGCATTGCCGTTATTAAACCCGTGTCGTAGGTAGCTAATTGTTGGTTAGCTTGAGGGAAGCATTTTGAGTTTCTATTATCTAATCTTTCTAATACTGAGGACTCCGCAGGTAACATTCATTTATTTATTTTAATACGATATTACTGCCGTAGTCAACTAATAATAATGTGAATGGTCTTTTTGGGATAACTATTCAATTATAGCTGCCAAATGTAGAATAGCAGTTGCTAATGTGTGTTTACTTCTTTGGCTAACAAGTTTGTGCTGCGATATGTTGTTTAATATCTTAACGTGTTACTCAACAGATAATGCCTACAATAAAACTACAGAGCTCTGATGGGGAAATCTTCGAGGTGGATGTTGAGATAGCCAAACAGTCCGTCACCATTAAGACCATGCTAGAAGGTAAAAAACAACAAGCTGTAAAATCATCTCAAACATTTGAATTTAGACTTTACGACACAATGAGTGTATGTGTATTTTTCCCCCTCTTATTTCACCAATGTAGGGTGTGTATTTACATAAATGCATATTTTGGATATGTGTTCCATGAATCTTTGACAGATTTGGGGATGGATGATGAAGGAGATGATGATCCAGTTCCTCTCCCTAACGTGAACGCAGCCATCCTCAAGAAGGTACAGAGTGTACACACACCTATGATGCCCAGCAGGTTTTTGTTTTGTATCTACATATAGACTAGTACATTTTTTTTCTTTCTTCAGCAAGAACATGAGTAACAGGTGTCAGTGGGGAAAAACCTGTGGCCTGCCGGGAGCTTAGTGAAGAAACTTGAGTTTGATCCTTGAGTTTTAAAGAGGTCATGGAATCTGTGCACCTTGAATGTTTGGCTTTGTCCGTATTTGCTAAATGCTTGAAAACTATTGTTTTATAGTTAACAGATAATGCAAATGAGAGCACTACCTTCTGGCCAGCGAGAAAATAAAGTAGACCTTGGTAGATTGTGAGATTGCAGGAAGCAGCAAAGAGCTGTACCTTTTGTCCTGCAGGTAAACTCGCCTATGTATTTGAATTTCAATTGGGTTTTGTGCTCTTCCTACTCCCGTGACAATTTTAACACTGCCGGGCTTGCAGCTGAAAGAATAAGCTGAAATTATCTTCTACACCAGTCAGTCTTAATACATCTCAGAAGCACATTATAATCTAGGAAAATTTACAGTGTTATTGCTGAAAAATGAAAAAATGTGGATACTTATGCTTATATGCAATCATCAGATTTTTGTCAGGTTTCCTTCCTGACTTTGGCTGCAGCTACTGTGTGGCTTTCAGCCTTTATTATACATTCAAATTCCTTATTTGTTTATGAGTACTTTTTTCCTGAGGGAATATGCAGCTCTGTTTGGTCATCTATTGCTAACACCAGCCCTTTATGTGAATGAAGTCATGGGTAAAGTGGTAAATGGTTGATAACCATCTCTTGGGTGAGAGGCTTAGTGTAGTCTGATAAATGTGAAGACTTGGGTATGTTTAAACTTACTTCATAGTGCAGGCCACAGGTCTCTAGTTTCCATAAATCTTATATCTACAGTTTGACTCCTGCTTTAACTAACACAAATAATTTGAAATCTGAGGGTGCTTTTCATTTTTCAGTGAATTCATCTGATGTCCAAGTCAAACACGGTGAAATCTGTAGTATTTGAAATATTCTACACTTAATGACATAATGTGGTTACTTGAGTTACTGTGGTGTTTAACTTTGGCTTCTGAACTGTTATGGACAGTTTTAAATACATCGCTGATGTGGGTGCTATGCATGTTTGGTTACCTTGGTTAAAACAGTTTGTGATTTATTTTATTTATTTATTTTTTGTTTGTTTCCTTTCAGGTAATTCAGTGGTGCACTCATCACAAAGATGACCCCCCTCCTCCTGAGGATGATGAGAACAAGGAGAAAAGGACAGATGACATCCCTGTATGGGATCAGGAGTTCCTCAAAGTGGACCAAGGCACCCTGTTTGAACTCATTCTGGTAAACACATTTTGCATTATGCTCAGTTAAACTTTAGGCCTGACTATCATATTAGTTGTGTCTCTGCAGTTAGCATTTTTCTATAATATTATCAGGGCTGCAGTTGTACCTGGTGGCACATGGCTACGTAACATTTAGGGCAACCATCTACGGCACCGGGCATCAATTAAAATCTTAACCATTAGGCTAACCGACCAGTATGTCTGGTGCAGACAAGTGACCGTAGTGACGATTAGTCGACTAGTCGCGCATCCCTTGTTTATATTTTCTTTTGGGTTCCTTTTAATATGCTTCATCTCGATGTGAAGCTTTCTTGTGTGACTCTCCTGTGCTGCTTCTATTTCACTGAGCAGCCGTAGTACTGAGTTCATCTGTTAAGGGAGACACAAGTGTTGCTTAGCAACAGCTGGAAGACTGGTGGTTTGAGCAACTTTTGAGGTGTGAAACGACAGGGAGTGATTTTTGGCCTTAAATAGATTTGGGCTGCATGCAAAAGGTAACCTTAGCGATGTTTAAGAGAGATGGTGAAATGTGTGTTGGTGTATCTGCAGGCTTCTAGGAAATGAAAGAAAAGCTGCAGTGTCAGTAACCTGAGTTGATTACCCCCCCCCCTTGCTACTTGAATGTGTTTACAAGCACAAAGCCTGAGGCTGCTGGAGAGGAAGGGGTTTCAGAGAGGCTCAGCAGGTGCTCCTGTGCCATATGAATATCAGTACAAGCCTTTAACAGTGACCACCAAGCAGCATATGCTGAAGTTGTTTCTTCAGGAGAATTTACCTGAGCAGTGTGAAAGGACTTCATGTTTAGTTTGCTGTTTTTTATTCTAGTGTGTAGGAATCATAGCTTGTCTCTGGAGGCAATTGGTTTTGTTGAAATAATGAAAAGATATAAATCAAGACCATAATATAACTGCATTCTTGTTAAATTATCATTTCTTTCTACAGAAAAGAATAAGTAACACATTTTAAGAGCAACTTTGTCTCAGAGACCATTTGAATTCAAAGGAGTACATATGTTGAGTAGTTAATGAATTGATATTTTAATTTCCTGTGTCTGGCTGCTGCCACACGACATTAAATGTGTTGCTGTAGCAGAGATGCTGAGTCACAGGACTCTAGAACAAAACCTTAGGGTCACATGACTGATAAGCTGTACCTGGCTTGCTGCCATAGTGTAAGAATAATTCTTGATTTTTACACTTTAACTGCAGTGTTTTTAATTCTCAGGGATTTGAAACTCTCATAACTGTCAACAGACTCATTGATCTGTTACTCATATCAGCCTTTTTACACTGGAGCTCTTTCTCTTTTTACCATTGACAATCTTATTTACAGTCCCTAAACCAATTTTTAAAAATGAATCCAAAACTGCATATGCTTTATTGGTTCCTGATATTCTTCTAAGTGTTGCTGAGGTATCGGTTGTCCTTGCCTGCTCTCTCTCTCCCTGCCTCCCTCCCTCCGCTCCTCATTCAAATCTCTGTTGTTTTCTATTTAGGCCGCCAACTATTTGGACATCAAAGGCCTGTTAGATGTCACCTGCAAGACGGTGGCCAACATGATCAAAGGCAAAACCCCAGAGGAGATCAGGAAGACTTTTAACATCAAAAATGATTTCACAGAGGAGGAGGAAGCCCAGGTACTTATTCCAACCCATCAGCTGTCTGTCGTAAAACAAAAAAAGGTCTTTCATGAGCAGTAAGAAATGAATGCATCACTTGAGGATGCTGCACAAAATGATTAAAACAAGTTTGTTATCCTTCCTTCCACAACTTTGTAGACAACTCATTTGCCTCTCTTGTCCGCAGGTACGCAAAGAGAACCAGTGGTGTGAAGAAAAATAGAGGAAGACCAACACTACCACACTGAAAAGGATTGTCTCTGCTAACTGGTTGCACTGGCATTGTTCATACTTGTTAATATTTACATTTAGTATATTTAGAGCCATATCCCTCCCTCCCCTCCACACCACCACCACCACCACTTTTTCTTAATTTCTGTCTACCAATAATAGCATGACTGTTTTAACTTGCCTGCGTGGTGTCAATAATTTAAAGCTAAGAAGCTCTCCTATTTGCACATACTTACATTGTGTATTGACATAAATAGTCCTGGTTTCACAGCTTTGTATCCTTAGAGTTGAATACTCAGATTTCCCCTATTAACTGCTCTGGTTCTTCCTTTTTTTTTCTTTTTTTTTAAACTTTACATTTTTTTTTTGAATAAATAAAAATGCTTTTTGACAATGGAAACGCAAGGGTGAATTATTATGATTTTTTTTTCTTTGTTGCTTTGTAAATGTGTCGATTTTGTGAAACCATGTTAAGGAGCTGTTTTTAGGAAAAGTGAAGTTTGAGGTAGAGCGATTACTTCTTTTTAAATGCGTAATGCCCCCCGGACTTGAAGTATTTGTGTTGTCACTCAGCATTGGGTAACACATACCTAATTCATGTTGTATTGAATTAGAAACCTTTCCGAGTTAAGCTCTGATGCTGTTTTTTTTTTTTTTTTTGGGATGCTCAAACATACTGAAGGGGTAAATAAAACGTTAAATGGACAGTGTCTGTCTTTTTTTTTTTTTGTTGTTGTTTTAGCTGCCAGCTGCTGAGGAGAATTTTGGGTCTAAAAATCAAGCAGTCATGGACCAGATAGTCAAAACACTTTATTACAACAATCAAAAACACAGTAACAGAATAGAGGTGTTTTAAAAAAAAATGCTGAAGACATCTTTGAGGCGCTTCCACTACTGAACTAAATGCCCTCAAATTAAAACTACTAGCAATAGCGCTCTCAGGTGGTGGGAAACAGTATTGCTATACAAAAAGCACAGCTTATAGTTTATCAGAGAGTTGGAAGCTGGAAGCAGAACACTGAATTAAAGGCTTTTTAATCAAAATGTCTTTGTTACATTAGTTGAAAAAATGCACAGATTGAAACCATGAAATGCAACTAGAATGCTGCAGCAGTAACACTTAACAAAAAAAACAAGGTTTTGCACAGGAGGACAAACAAAATGTATTGCTTTAAGAAATAGTAGAAACTAACTTTTTTCAGAATATTTTTTAGCTTTTTTTGTTTTGTTTTATTCTTTTACATAAAACCATATAAAAGTTTAATTATAAAACTTTACAACACAATGCAATATAATAGTACCCATTTGGTCTCAGTTTACTTTGCTGAGCTGGAAAACATTTAAAGAAAAACAAGACTTTAAAAAAAAACTTTTCCGAGGGTTTCCCCACCTGCAGAACACCTGACCTTAAAAATTGTGAGATTCATACGAAAAAATAACACTAATTAGGCAAAAACACAACAGAAATGTAACAGTTGATAAAGCCATAGGATTGACAGCCTGAAAGTGCCTAAAAGTAACATGAACTTGAGAATTTTATTTTAAAACTGCTGTTTGTTTTTTAATATATATATATATATATATTGGTTTGTTAAAGAAGCTGCACAGATATTCATAAAATGTTTGGAAAAAAGGGAAACTCGACTGTTTGTTAAATGCAGCTAATAAAAATGAATCCATGCCTCTTGGAATCTGAGGTTCTGCTGGTCAGGCTGGGTGGTTGTTGGTCTTCACTCCCCTCTCATGGTTCAGTGGTTTGCTGAGGAAGTGGTGAAAATACGGGAGATAAAATTTCCGGTACACGGATGTGATGGAGATGCTTAGAGAGTAAAACTATGTTGGATTGTCATCGCTACTGAGTTACTTATGCACAAGGTAAGACAATCGCTTCAGCTGAGTTTAACTGCAGCAGATGGAGTAAAAAAAAACACAATTTTTTTTGTGTGTTTTGCATGCACATAAACATCTCCTCGCTACTATGCGTTCTAAAGCTGGTGGGTTTTTGGTCACTAGTTCAGGGACCGGCTCCTTCAGTGGAACTGTAGATCAGCTCGTGTCATCAAATTAGGATGAAATATTGTGACATCTGTTTGAGAAGGAAAGGCCTTGCTGAACTTGTGTGTGCTGTAAAAATGCAGATTTTTGTAGAATCCAGCCTCTGAACTGAGAGACAGCTACTGTCCTACTTGGGGGGTGGGGGTGGGGGTGGGGTTTATGCCTTCAACTTGCTCCTTTTTCTGTAACATCAAAAGAACCACAGGGTGTTGTTGTACATGAGACTGATGGCAATTGATGAGGATGATCTTCACGGCTCTGGGAGGCTGAGGGTCGCTGATGTGTGCAGACCACAGCCGTCACTGAGTTTCCGTCAGCACTTTGAGAGAGAGTCCCGTGGCCTTGGCGGCCGACAGTGCCAACGAGCTGTGCGTCTGCTTGCTGGACAGTTCTGGGGGTGTGTGGGTGTGTTTTGCTGCGGGTGGACGGAGGTCGCCGCGCTTGCTGGCAGACTGCTCCGGGGGTAAGCGTGTGTGTGAGAGTGTGTGTGCTGGCGGAGACAAGGGGAGGTGCACTGAGGGGGAGGTGGGCGGTGGGGAGCAGCCTGGGGAGGGGGGCCGCTGGTGCTGGAAGAGACGGTGGCGGGCGGGAGACGGGGATGGGGGAGAGTCTATAGCACTTAAATCTGAAGAAGTTGGGCTGGGGCAGCCTCCTCCTTGAAGGTAGCGAATGCACTTCTTTTTCCTCCTAGGAACAGTCAGAGAGAGTTATCTGTGAATAAAGTGTGGATGGTAAACGTCAGCAGGCTTCGGTGAAGATGCAACATTCACACTGATGTCAATGATCAGGGACACAAATAGACACAGTGAACAACAGCAGTATTAGCATCACTCTTTGGATGTCTCTATATGAAGTAAGTCATCTCCTGAGTAATACAGACAGGCTGCTGCAGTAGTGTAGCTGCTACTGTTTCATCTCATCAGTCTGTGTGCGTTCATGGTAAAATGCAATCTTAGGCATACCTGCTACAGCAGGAACTGCTACTATGATGCAATATGCATCACAATAGCGTGAGATGCAGTTTGGGTTCCTACAGCATCAATCAGTGTTGCTCCAGGACCATAATTGCAGCTGACCGCTCATGTACAAAAAGCCACTTAAACCCAGGATTCGCTCAGCAGACTGAGACAAATTCCCTGTCTAAAACATAAAGTCACTCAGATGGTCATAAATGTTACTGAGTCAGTAAATACTGATAATGTTTCTCTTTGCTGCTCACTTGTCGTCTTATTCTTTTAAGTCCAAAGTTCCCCTCCCATGCTACATTGCTAAAAGATGTCATGGTCCATTTGAAGTAAGGAGGGATTAAATCTACTCTACAAGGAAAGAGGGCTGAGTTCTGTAAGATACTGTAAGATTGTGCTGCCATTTTAGTTGGTTATTGGTTTTTTAACATATTTCGACATATCTCAGTAACGTGCCATATTATATGTTATATTCAAATATTGACTGTATTATGACAGAATCAAATGAAAGGGGGAAGAACAGGTACAATATTACCAAAAAAAACCCCCCCAAACAGTTGGTTTAAAGTCAGACATTATTTTCATTGTTTTCACGGCTTGTTCCTTTAACATTTGCAAGTTATAAAGCTTTTCATCAGAAAGACCTGAAAGTCCTATTTGTCAGTTGCAATGCTGGTCTTGCAGCAACATTAATATGATGTGACAGGTCACTCCTGTCACATCATATTAATGATCAATTAATATGACCAAAAGGCATGCACGCATATGAGACCAAAGAGTGAGTTTGAACCACGAGTAATGAGCAGTCATATGAAGATGTAGCAACTAGAGCAGAGCTCTAAACTCAGGTTTGCAATCACTGAGACGATGATACACAGGAAGTCTATTTAGTTTGGGTTGGTTTTAGCTGCAGCTGACCTGTGATGCATATAATTATCAATACTGTGATAAAGGTTAAAAAAATGTTGAAAATAAACTTTTTAAAATTGAATAAAATCTTCTTGATAAGCTGAACTAATAAATGTCTGGCTCTTGATAAAACTGTGATAACGGAGACCGGAGAATACCACTCAACTTCAAAGCGAATAAAAAAAAAAATCCCTTCCGTGATTCTAGTAATACCATTAGTATAAATGAATAAACTCCTTTAATCAAGGATTTAACACACAAAGCCTCCGAGTTGACAGTTTCACTTAACATTGGCGACACAAACGCAGTAACAATTGCGTAACAATTAGTTCAGAGTTTCAGTTTTGTACTTTGTTCTGAACTAAACATATTACATGTGTCTAATAGGCAATCGGCAGCACCCCTGCTGTGCTTTGTGAGGTGTTATACTTAAAAGCAGACTTGTGTACCGCTGAGTGCAGCATCAAAGCAGTTAACAGGATCCCATGATCATTACCAGAATATGATATGAGTCACCAGGTTTAACCGCAAGGAAAGGCGCTAGGCCATATTTAGAGAGGGAGAGAGGGAGGAAGAGTGCAATAGAAAGTGATTTTTAAATGTCAGAGTTCACCATCAAAAGGCGCCCGTTACCACATCGCATGAATGGAGAAAGTTGAAAGCAGATGGGCATGAGAATGCCGTCAAAATGCAAAGCTGCAGGGAGCACGCGTGCGTGTGTGTGTGTGTGTGTGTGTTGAGCTGTGGTGATAAGGATTTGCTCTAACCACATTCAGCCCCCTTTGTTCTCTCAAAGCGAAATAAACACACACACACACACTCAGATTTCCATGACGTGATGGTGGGGAAGACGACAGGGTTTCTACACTGCTGTGGCGGTAGAAACTTTTTCTGCAGAACCACACAGATCCCTGACTCCCGCAGCAAAGCCGTTGGGCCGTGCACTGAAAAATCCTAAAACGGAGCTGCGTGAGCTGTTGACGGGCACGCTTCTGATCCATTATCTTGTGCCGCCAACATTTGTCTGCTTTTACTGTGAGGAAACGCAACTGAGAGCGCCGCAGCTTTGAGAAAGGTTTAAAAAAAAAAAAAACCAAAAAAACCCCAAACAACTCGGATCAACGCTGTACTAAATGAGCTGTAGGGAAGTAAGGCTGCCCAGCTCAGGGAGATAAATAAAATAACTCGCGACTCCAGCGTACCTGAGTTCTAAATGATCCCTGCACACCCGGTTTCCTGTTTTACTTTTATAAAATACCAGCTGCCTCAGACTAATCCCGTGCTGACATAGGGAAAAGTGGGAAATTCCCAGCTTGAGTTTAGAAACGTGGTTCCTGACATGATTTAATGATTCCAATATGGCAAGCTTAGAAATAGAATAAAGCTTCTTCAAGCTCAGAAACATGTGAAAGCTTGACCTTTTACAAAGTGCGATGAAACTATATTTATATAAGAACAGAATACAAGCTGTCTCTGTTTGCTCTTACTGATTTAAATTCTGCAATAAAAACATGAATAAAATATCACTCCCTTACCCTGTAGGTATAGTAACCATCGCACTACTTTTGTTTGTTTTTAATGAGCAGTATTCCCAGTTAACCATTAACTACAGAGGGCCTGCTTATGCAGAGCAGCGGTGCTGAAGAACCCACGCTAACCTTGATGGTCAGAGTGAGCAGAAAAACAGGACTTGGCCGCGGACTCTGGGAGAGCACTTACTTTAACTTTTACAGATTTAAACAAAAAGTAGAGAGCTGCAGGGCAGGTGCAGTTTTCTTTCTCTTTTGAATACATGTTAACTTATGTGAGACCTTTTAAGTCTACAGAACGGACCCTTTACCTGCACGTAAACACATATCGGAAGCATAACTAAAGGCATCGTGCTTCGCTGTTGTTGTATACCTGCATATGTATGGGTTCTATTTGCAGAGCAACGTGTTAGTGAGAGATGACATGCAGACCTCAAACATTTTTGGAGATAGAGCTTGTCTTGGCAGGTATAATCACAATAGGGAAAGGGACTTTGGTAGTTTATTGGGGAAAAAAATGAGATTATTGCCACCTCCAAGAGAGCTCTGCCTCTTACTGTCTGAGCATGCATCAGGCAGGAGCGATGCACTGAATAGATGGATGAATGGGAAGAAAGATGGAGGGGGGGGGGTGTATCTGATAGCAGCAGCAGCAGCGCCAGCAATGGCGGCATTGTGCTATGGAGTGAGTGAGGTGGATGGTTGGTACACACCTGCAAGGACCGCACCAGTCCGTTTGTTGGTTGAGGCCGAAGCGAGCCCGGCATTTCTTAGGAGAACCCGGGTCTGAGCACAATGCACAGCATGCACAGAGAAAGAAAGGGGAGAAAGCAAAAATAAAGAGGAGCAGAGGAAGAGGAGGGAAACAGGTTAGACGATAAAGGACACGGGACAAGAGGAGAGAAACAAGCTCGTCAGGGCCGGGACAAAAGCACCACTGGGGGCTGTTTGGTCGAAAAAAAAGCCATCAAGTAAAACTGTTAGTAGACGGTTACAGCACAATGCGACATTAACAACCAGCAGATTAAGACCCAGCACAACTTAGGTAAACATGTCAGTCAGTTAACACACAGAGGAGGAAGCAGCCGTGCTGTGACACTGTTAGTACTGCACTTTAAGGGCTTTCAGTTTCTGGATGGAGAAACATCTGCTAAAAATACACCAATGTGCAAAAGTCTTTAGCCACCCCTCATTTCGTAGTTTGTAGAATACTAATGCGCTTGAAAGTCAGTATTTCCTGTGACCGCCTTTATTCTTCAGCACGGCCTGAACTCTCAGCTTTCTTGTCATTTCTTTAAGCAGTCTTCAGGAATAGTTCTCCAGGCTTCTTGAAGGACATTCAAAGCTCTTCTTTGGATGCTGGCTGTCAGGATCATCACACACTGCTTCAGTAATGTTGAGGTCCGGGCTCTGGGGAGGCCAATCCATGACTGACAGTGTACCATTGTGTGTTTTGGCTGTGTGTTTGAGATCACTGTCAAGCTGACAAATGAAGCTGTTGCCAGTCAGATGCTTTCCAGATGGCACTGCATGCTGAATCAAAATCTGATGGTACTTTTCTGCATTCATAATTACATAAATTTTGACAAGATCTCCAACACCACTGGCTTAAATGCAGCTGCAACCCATGACAGAGCCTCCACTGTGTTTTACAGATGGATGTAGATTAAATCCAGTTTGAAATCCATCAGCCTTTCCAGAATGGCTTCTTGACAGGAACATGCCTTTTTGTGACAGGCTGTTAGTAACAGTGCCTAAAGATAAAATTTTAAATGGGTTATTTGCTAAGCTGTCTGAACACTGACCTATGAATCCTTCAAGCATAAAAAAACAAACAAAAATATCCTCTGAAAATGTCCAGGTACAAGGACTGGACTCAAAATGAATCCAAAGGAAAAATTTGAAAGACCTTCAGAAAGCCGGGAGAATTACTGCTCAGGACAATTAAAAAAAAAAAAAAAAAAGACATGAAATTCTGGCTCCTTGGAAACAAATTATAAAGAAACGAGGGGTGGTTCTGGACTTTTGCACAGCACCATAAGCAAATATTATAATTCTTATTATCACTTCCTCTTATTCAGCTGTTGCTGCGTGGTAATCTTTTAAAAGAAGCATCATGTTAGTTTTGGGAGAGCGCTCAGGTCGCTCTCGTACAAGCTGAGGGAATCGGCGCATCATTCTTCGTCAGCGCTCTTCTATCTGATGCTGCGCCTCGAGGGAGACGCTGAACAGCCACGTCCCTCTCTTAACGTGATTTAAAAAAAAAACTGTTACAACTTCTTATCGCCTCACCCTTGATGTCATTGTGCTGATGCTGTAGTACCTTTTATAGTATTACCGCAAGCACGCAGGTGGTTTACTTGGGACATGTGGATAACTACCACATCTGTGTTCTCGTAACTGAACAGGTCAGAGTTGAGAAACTTGTTATTGTTCTTCTACGGCGGTGGAAAAGGGAAAATGGTAGTCATCCGACAGAGTTTTTACTTTTCTGTTCTGCCATGATGTCTGATTTTTTTTTTCTTTTAAACTTGGAACAGCTAAGATCAGCATAAAGTTTTGCACACTGGGATTCGAATGTTTGTAATTGAGGTTACATGGAAAGCAGAGTGGGTGGGTGGTTTGACGTTTGAGACACATCCTGCGTACCGAGATGCTGTGCCGCACACAGCGCCAACGCAAATTCGAGCTCAACTCAGTTCTGTGAAATCCAGCAGACCCGACACTGGTCATTTCTGGAAACGTTTAACCACCTGTCAGGCAAGAGCAAGGAAATGTATTTATAGGTTTACCTGTGTTGGAGTCCTGCTGCTTCTCCCTTTTTCTCCTCTTCTTCTTGCCCTGTGGGAGGGGGGAGGAGAGAAAGCCACGGCAATGAAATGAGTCTGACTCTTGACTGCGGTGCAATAACTTCACAATCAGGGCTGTAAACTAACAGCAGACCTTCCAATTCATTTGGTTTATTACAAGCAGGATAATAGTTACGTGCAAGTTTATAAGGTAATAAGGTAATAAGCAGCTGTTCTTACACAGTTTTTAATCAGTGTGCTCAGTTCAACTGAAATGTGCACTGTAAGAAGCTGAGGTTTCATATGGTATGTGTACATCCATGTTAGGTGTGTAAGGCTTTAAAAAAGATGAATTTAGATTAAAGTCACTGTAAACTCCTGACTCTTTTCATATTACTGTTTGCATTTGTTCGTGTCCCCAGGCGAATTGTAATGAGTGACTGTTGAGGTAAACATCAGAGCTGTTCACACAGATCCGGTGATGGTGAAGTGAGGCCTCATATTTGGGTGCGATGAAGGATGTGGGTACAGAAATCTACCGCCTACGCTTCGATGTCTAACCCTCCTCAGCTCGCTGTCAGCATTGTATATGTGGTTACTCCTCTTGCAAGTGCACCATTCTGAAGCTTCTTAGTCCGTGGGCGTATGTGTGTGTGTGTGTGTGTGCATACTAGTCTATATGTAGTGTTTTTGTGGGGGGACTTGGAGGAGAAGCCCTCCACAGGTGCGGGGGCGATATGCGGAACTTCTCTTCCTGTTTTGCTAGTAGGTCCAGTGGCTGTTTTTTTTTTTTTGTTTGTTTGTTTTTTACTCAAAATGAGAACAGAGGGCAGTGGGGAGAGCAAGGTTTTGTTTTTTAAATGCAACAGACAATATTTAAAGTTCAGGTCTTAGGCTGTGAATGCATGTGGATGCCATCATCAAATAAGTGGCCCTTTCAGGCTCTTACTTTACAATCCTGGCCTTGGTGATCGATTCTTTTTGAGAGCAATTAAGCATAATGGATTGTGTTGCATCATTAAAAATATATTACAGGGAGAAAAAAAGAATATATATATATATATATATATATATATATATATATATATATATATATATATATATATATATATATATATATATATATATAGTACAGGGATATTGTCATGTTAAGGGAGCATTCATACCTATACCTGCACTGGCCTGCAGTGCTATTTATTCATCGAGATTGTTTTGATTTGAGTTGCACACTTTTGAAGAAATTCTATTGAGTAAAAGGAAACAGTGCCAAAAAATACATTTGGACTATTTTCCCTCTGCTTAACGATGCCTGCAACCAGTATTACAGTGCAGGAGGAAATGTGTATCTACCCGTGACAAGAGGCTTGTCCTCATGACAGCATGGCAGGATGTAAACATTAATGGTGACCCCTTTAAAGTGAACAGTAAATCATCTGCGAGCTTTCTTTGACTGGGGGCTGCAGACAGCAAGACAGAAATAGCTCCTCCGTGAAGCTGATCACATCAAACTATAAGGGATGCATTTTTTTACCCTTTGAGCACCTTACAGCAAGTGCAAGCTGGGCAACTCAAGCCAAAACTATTTCAATTAGCTCTAGGGAAAATATATACTTGAGTTTGAGGTGAACTATCCCTATAAATTCTGCAAAATTTAACCCTAACACCTATCAAAAAGCCAATAAGAATGGATTATGTTTAATCACAGTGCTTAAAATCATGACATTTGTCCATGTGACCCATTTAAGATGTTAAGAAAATGTTCAAAGCTCCATGCACACAGCAACAGCTCCTACATCTATAATCAGAGTTTTAGAGCTCTGGTTTATAACATATTCACAACATCGCGGGGGTAATTTTTGAGCGCAGAAATAACGCTCCCTTGGTCGGCTTGCAGCCCTTAATTTTGACACGTGTGGTCATGGGGGTATCTTTTTGCGCTACACTGTTATCTGTGTGACATGCAATGCGAGTTCAGATGTTTCAAACGTGTTATAAACCACAGTCCAGATAAAGTGTTGCCAAGTTCCCACGCCTGACTACCTGCAAAGTTCAGCTCAGTAACCAGTCACATGTATGAGAAGCAAGAGAGTGCAGCAAAGAAAAAAAAAACATCAACAGGGCTTTCTTCTGTTCAGTATATCCACAACCTGTTTTACAGATGTCTTGGTGTATTGTTAAAAAAAAAAAAAAAATGAAGGTGCTGTGTTTTAAAAAGTAAATTAAGGCAGCAAGGCAGTGAGGCCAGCCATGCAGCCCTGCTCTCTGTTAGTTGAGCAAACGGGCTGATTTATACCTCTGTGTGATTTAGTGTTTCAAAGGTTATCACACTCACAGTCATCGCTGCTGCAAAGTGCAGACTTTTGCAGAACGTATCCACAAACTGACCAATCAGATCTGCTCGTGCGGCTGCCGCAGCGTGGGTGCTGTTTGTGAGGCTGACGTGGGTGAGTCATTAAAATTTTTGGAAGGTGCATGCAAGCTTTGCACAGGAATACCCACAACCTCTTTCATGCAACTCCTCACATACTTGTTGTTTTGTTTTGTTTTTTCTCCCCCCACCACAGAGGTATAAATCCACCATAAGACGTGTCCCTACCCAATCAGCTTTACTCTTTTCCCCTGCGACCCCGCTAAGGCCCGCCTCCTGCAAGAGTTCAACAGCAAACTGAGAAGTCAGAGGCACACAGCAGGCCAGATTCAGCACAAACCCCAAAACATGAAACTAAAATGCATGCACCACATTGGTTTATTTGTTATATTTAATAAAACTGACAGTACTGACAGTTTATGCCACAGTAGCCAGTATGTAAGTACTTTTTACAGCTCTCAGAAACAACAGAGTTCATGGGACTGATCCTTGTTTGGGTTTTATGTACACATAATAACACCAGAGAGCAAAGTGGCTGGAATCAAATGATTTGTACTCTTCACAGATTCTGACATTTTCTAATTTTATCAAAAATAAGTCTTCTCCTTACAGAAAACAAAGCATAAATATATTCCACTGATTTCTAACTGATTATTTTTTGTTAACAAGGGAAGATTTTAATTTTCAGCACAAGAACTGCAGTTCAAAAGTTTCGGGGGGGGGGCGTTTTGTTCCAATTCTTAGTGCAGTTCAGCACAATTTTTAGTGCATTTTTAGAGGTCGCCACAAGAAATCACTGTTTTCCGTAAACTGTGGTAAACCAGTACAAATGGAAAATGATATACTTTGCAGATAGTGCAACATTCCCTGCCTCATATACCTTCATTTTTCCATTAAAAAAAAAAAAGGGGGGGGTTACACTTTCCTGCTTATGTTTTCAATCAGCTCAGGAAATTAGTCATATCAGCTTGTTTTTCCTTCTCATTGTGAGTATGCTCGTGAGCAGAGGGGGGTAAGAAGAAAATATTCTTACGTAGTTGTCCCTAGCAGACCAGGTCGGGTAGAGCTGCATGTGCAGTTGTCTTTCCTTTCTGGCCAACTCGTAGTACTTGGCCTGTTCCTCGCGGGTCAGTGCATGCCACTGGAAAGACACGTGCAAGAGAAAGAAGGTGAGTATTTTCACTGAGTTGCCTTTAAACAGTCTCTGCTGGGTTTTGGTTAGTTAAGCAGAGGCTTTTTTTTATGTGGGAGACAGAAAAAAAAAGATAAACTACACAAACTTTACATTCAGTCACTGCATTTGCTAAATGAAATAAAGTATAATTAAATATTGTACATTGATGTTAAAAAGAAAACAGAATGAAAGACACAAAAATGAACTGATCATTAAACCCTTTTAATTGAGGTTATTAAAGATATAGAAACATGTCATTAGTCCAAAAATAGTATATTAAATGGCTGTGTGTGTGTGTGTGTGGAATATTTGCTCATTTTGATTTTAAATGAATTCAAACTGAGATTTTTCTGACCACAGGACAGTTTTCCCCTTTGTCCAACACAGATGAGCGTGGGCCCACAGCGGGTGGCTGTGCTCGCCATCAGTGGTTTCCTGAAGTGTTACTGAGCCTGTGCTGTGATTACAATCACAGAATCATTTCTGGTTTTTAACACAGTGCAGCCTGAGGGCCCCAGGATCACTCTCCAGCCTTGTACTCAAATTCTTTGACTGTCCCAATGATATTATGTACCGTAGACACAGTTTCACATTTAGAAACACTTAAACTTCATTAACTATTAGCCACTGCAATATTTCATTAAATGGTGAATTCCATTTTTCCTATGGAAAGGCGCCTCCTCTCCGAGACGCTCTTTTTATAACATAATCATGGTGCAGTGGTTAAAACTGTCGCCTCACAAGAAGCTGCTTCCCGGTTCAAACCTCGGTGTGGAGTTTGCATGTTCTGCCTGTGCCCGCTGCCAGCTTCTCTTACTCCTGTCCCAACTTTTTTTTTTAACAAACGTATAATGATTTGAGATTTTTCAATAAACCGTAACTCTTCTCACTTTTTTGTACCACTATCAATTATATATTAATATTTTAGAAATCATTGGCTTCTGTTTTTGTTTACATATCCCTCTGCAGCCTAACCTTTTTCGAGGGGCAGGATTGTGGCAGTCAGTGTAGTATAATCTGTATATTAATAAGGGGCAGACGTGGCTCAGGAAAGGCGGGCCGTCTAACAACTGGAAGGTCAGTGGTTTGATCCCCAGCTCCGCCAGTCTGCATGTGGAAGTGTTAGGAAAAAGCACTTTTATGAGTGTGTGTGCGATTGAGTGAATGAGGCTCGTACTAGAAAGTGGTCTGAGTGCTCGGTTTGAGTAGAATAGTGCTAGATAAGTACCAGTGCGGTTAATCTCACAAGCACCAGTAAGTGAGGGAAACAGAGTTCACATTACCAGAGTCCTCTCATGTTCCTCATGTGTGAAATTACAGACTGACCTGGAAATAGGATTAGTCTGATTTTTATTATTTATAGTCTGGTTGTGTGTGCGCGCCCCTCACCCTTCGTCCCAGAATCTGATTGATGGCCGCGCTCTCTTTTAATGTGCACTCGGCGATGACCTTCGCCCTCATCTCCTTCATGTAAAGCATGAAGGCATTCAGGGGTTTCTTGATGACCGGTTTCTTAGGCTCCTTCTCCCGCTTGGCCTCCACCTGTGGCTTCCTGATGAAGGCGAAAGAAGCGGAGGGGGTGCTGGTTAGAATGGGTGAAGGAACGAGAGAGTGAGAACTTTTATTCTTTTGTCTTTCGGTTTGTTAACTTGTGTCAAGAAGGATCTGGACAAATCACATCACAGTGGAACAGTGGAGTTTAAATTAACCTAAAACAGAGCAAGGATGGAAGAAAGTGTGGACTATACTTACACATACATGCTCCTTTCATACTGCTCGTGCTCCTGTTTGCCTGTAGGGGGCACTATGGCTGGGTGGGGGATCCCTGTAGGATGCATGCTTGATGGGCCGAGCATCAGTGAGTGAGAAAACCTGGTGGAGGCAAAAAGAAAAAAAAAAAAGTAGAGGAAAGGGGGCAGAACAAGACAGAGAGAGAGAGAGAGAGAGAGAGAGAGAGAGAGAGAGAGAGAGAGAGAGAGAGAGAGAGACAGAGGGGTGAGTTCACAGAGATGCACTGAGACAGGAGCAGGGAGGGCGGTAAGCATCAAAGCAAGAGCGACAGTTTTATGTAAGCAGTGAGCCTGAAAGCGTGGAAAGTCCACCGGGCTTTATATCAGTCTTGTTTGTGTTTCATCCTGTGTCCACAGCTGTGTAAATTCAATACAGAACACAGGACAATTGTGATTGCTGAGTGACAAAGAAGCTCTTTAAAGTTTATTTTTATGTGATGTCAAATTTTACCACCACTAGAGGGCGACCAAACATTAGAGAGAGAGAGAGAGATAGAGAGACTGGGCACTAAGGGGAAAATGCTTCTTCACTTGTCACACCTTGACTTGTTACAGCAAAAAACGTATCCCAACAATCACTACGTGATCCAGCAGCTTTAAATTTCACATATACTTTCCTGCCTAGATGAAGGTCAAAGAGCCGATTATCATAATTTAAAAACAGGAGGGTGTGTGATGTTTGTCTCTCCTTGTCCCGTTTTGAGTTCTTAAGCACTGTGTCTCTTATCTTTTGTGTCTACTCACTAAACACAAGAGACTATGAGAAATCCCCTCCTGTCATGACAGACAAGTTGGGAATTCTTTCCCTATTTAGGTGAAGCCTAATGCAAAGAGGAAGCATGTGTGTGTTGCAAGCATTAATCTTTAATGGTTCGCATTCAAATGAGTCACATTTGACTCTTAAGCAAGCCAAAGCAAATGCACAAAGAAAACCTCTTAAACTCACAGTGGGTTCACAATTAATTTTCCTGTGTGTGCTCGAAAATATGAAAAGCATCTGCAATGACAGCTAAAAGAACTTTTTTTAAAAAACAAAAACAAAAACAAAAAAAAAAGATTTAGTTTTTATAGCCAGATAAGGACAACATACAAATAAAACCAGAACAGAGTATAAAGGCAGCAAAAAAGGGGAATAAAAAGCAGTTGTCCTAATGGTTGTTCCTGCATGTGTGTGTGTGTAGCGTTTCATATTCTGCAGCAGCGAGTAGCTTGGCTCGACTCAGCTTGTTTTGGCGAAACACTGAACTGATCCTGTTTACAGCACACTGTCTCCAATAGAACTTTTTACAGCAGCTGTCCAAAGAAATCTGACGGCGTGGCCGAACATGAGTTTGCCAAGGTGAATGGAAAACGACTGCTCAGGCGTTTTAAATGTGCTATAAACAGGAGTTGATGATGCAGAGCGTTGCTTTTTTTTTTTTTTTTTTTGCCCCCCACTTGGTCCAGCCTGGCTCAAGCTGGCCTGTCGGCTTACGGTACCTGGAGTAGGACGAGGCGCTGGAGAGATTGGAGGAGTAGGGCTGCCTGAATCCACATGGGGACAGGGCAGGATAGACAGGCTGGCTCTGCCTGCCACAGCACAGCAGAGGGAAGAGACGGGAGCAGAAGATTTTAATTTAGCAGGTAAAAGCTTTTTAGCCCTTAATGGCAATTTCAATCCACACTGAATTTAAGGAATTTGGCAGAAACAGAATCAGATCACTTAAAGAAACACTTCTACAACAATTATCCCACTACATAATCTTCCAAATTCCTATCATTTTTTCCTTGCCTCGAAATCTACTTTCATTTTCCATCCCTTATCGCCAAACATAAATATGCAAATTGTCTCTTAATCTTGTGGAAAGTTTTGCAGAGATGCTTTCAAACTCGCAATCAGGTTTTCTTTTTTTGTTCTGTGCGTGTTCTGGCATAAATTTCTTAAACTCATCCCATGTACATTTTACACTGCATTGCATTTTAATATGCAAATAAATAGAATCAACCCAAATAAAATAAACTTGAGGATGTGTGTGCCATTTTGATCATTCTAACATAAAGTTAATGCCTGTCGTTATGCTGTGGTGCACAGCGATACCCCCTGGAAAGCCTGGATCAGCACTGTTGACAGCCGTGTGTCAATACTTGACTTACTGGGAGCACAAACAAATACTCACACCGTGGGAGGTCGAGGGTGGGGAGCGGGAGCAGGGAAAAGCCTTTGATATGTAGAAAACCACACTTCTACCTCCAGAGAGCCAGAGCAACCATCCTCCCCTTCAACTGATTCATCCTTGTGTCTGAACGCAAGCACGCGCTCACTCACTCCAACCCACATCTACCATTTAAACCACCTTTACAATCATCATAGTCATCACACACAGTTATCCAGTTCTTTCTCCTCGTCTCAACTGTATCCATTCTTAAGTCCCAGGAAAGTGTCTCTTCACATAGAGAAAAGCCCAGCAGCAGAAACCCTAAACTGGGATGAGATCCAGAGATTACTGGACTCAGCTCCTGCCGTAATCCTGTTTCAGCTGAGGTCACACTACAACACAGATCAGACAAAAGTGGTTCAAACTAAATGGCCCGTCCACTTTTTTTCTTTTCATATCTCAGAATCAGTTCACCAGTCAGTCCTTAAAAGGCTTTTCGGTCCACAGCCACTAAAATAATTTAAAGTTGCTATATTATTCATTTGGGTTTTCCCCTTTGTTTAGTGCGCTCTGTAGCATTTCGTGCATGTAAATGCTTTGCAGTTAGAAAGCCACAAAAAGCACTGATGCTGTGACGCCCGAAACTCCTCATTTGTAGTCCAGGCCTTTTCCCTGACTTATTTACATCACTGTGTAACAAGTTTGCATAGTTCACACCTAGCCCTAACAGGCAGCTTAACATGCCGGCAATCAAACAATGAGCAGCTGCTTCACAATCTGACATTTTTATTTACGTGACACAGTCTTAATAAACACACGGCGCCTGAGGAACCGAGAGCCAAGTAGGTTACTTTTGCACTTTAAGCAACTAACCTGGCTGTCACCTTTAACTTTAGTCATATGCCCACAGGCCAGAGCTGTGTCCAAATCTGCATTGCTAAGGGCCATTTAGAAACTGTGGAAAGTGATTTAAAACCATTAAACAAGGACTGAGTGCGAGATGTTGTTTTTTCAGGTTGCCTTTTGCGCTAGTAATGGAAACTAAAGTCAACTGGATTTCTAGTTAGGATTCTGCTGACTGTATACTTGTTGAAAACGGTAAACTGTTCTGACGCCAAGAGTCTCAATAAGATTTCTCAAAGCTCTCCTGTCCTTCAGGCTCTTAGTCAAAGGGCCTATAAGTACACTTCCATTGGGTTGGATTAACAAAGTTAGCATAAAACATTTAAGCTGCTCATTGATAAAAAAAAAATAATTAAGCTATAAGCCACGTTCTTCAAATCTTTTACCACTACTATTTTACATGGTCGTGTACTATTCTTTAATTTTTTAATTTTAAATGTTAGCATCACTTAAAGCAATGCTATTTGGTCAACAGGAGCAAAAAGCTTATATCATTCCCGCCGTAATAAATCTAACCAGCCAACAGGCTTGAGGGACGTATGGAGGTGATCATGGAGCAACAGGGCTTTTAATAAAAAAGAAAAGAACAGAAAACAACAGTTTGACATTTAACTGCTCATTCTCCTTGTTATCCCCTCCTCCCCCTTCAACAAAGAAGCACGCTATAAGGGGCCAAAACAAAGCAGATAATCTGGGTTAAAGGAGATTAGCTGTTAGTAACACTTGTGAAAATCCATGGTGAAGTGTTCTTGTCTGAAAAAGATAAAACGCCTGGAAATCACAGACTTGAGAAACATCTAGGGACACACAGCTCGTCCTACAGAAGCATGAAAAAAAAAACACCCCCCCCCAAAAAACCCACACATGTAAGCTAATGCACACACAAACTTTTAAAGCTTTCATCCCAAATCTCCATGACATTTGATGTAAGCCTTTAACTATTCCGGGAGGGGATTTGTCCAGGCACAGATGCTGTAGGTTGGAATAAATGGATTTGTGTTGATCCATAAATCAATGGAAGTTTGACATTATAAGTTCACAATCAACCAGCATGACATTGGGGGCTCACAATCAGCTCTGAATGGATGGAAACCTGAATGACTGAATATAGAGCAGATGTGGCCGTTTTACGTGTCCCAGTGTAGCTTTCTGCACCGCCGCAGCCGTCGCTCCGACCCCATAAGAAACAAGCTTAAGGAATTCTATCTCTAAAACACAGTGTAGTGGATAAAAGCCAGAAACAAACTTTTTTCTTTTTTTTTTTTTTTAATTCATAGTTTGGAGGTCTTTGAAAACACCAGACTGTGATGTGATGGTAACCATAGGGACATCTTTAAAGAAGACATCTTTCGTTGCAGCATCCTTCAGTTTTAAAAGTCACAAAAATCTTCTTTGTAGACAGAGAAAATGTGCTCCAGAGGACTTTCTTGAGGCCAATCACCATTATTCTTGACTGACATTTCATTTAAAGTTTGCAGCTGTCAGCATTCATTATGTTTTAACCAGAGGCCACGGGTTGACGTCCTGAACAAACAGGATCAAAGGCTGTGGCTTCCATGACAATGGGTTATCTGCCCTGACACCAGATGAACCTGGGATGTATGTACATCAACCTAGGTCAATGAAATGATAACAGTGTTTGGGAAGAACCGGGGACAACAGTGGGGTTAAGGGTCACATTAGTTACAAGCTTACGGTGGGAAACCTGGTCACAGAAAAACACCACTGAATAAAGTAAAATGTAAAGGCCAAATTCAAATCCCCTGATTGTGACCAACAAAGCTATTCAGCTTACTATGCTGGTGGATGAAAACTTTTGTTACCAACAGACCTGCTGTAACTGTGCATGTCCTCATGAGTGGCATACCGTTACTGTGTACTTTTCAATATTTTCCAGGATTAGCTGACAAATTTATGCTAGAAAATAGTGAAAAATGTCCATCACACATCACCAAAGCATAGAAAACCTGAAAGAAATCTTCACAATCCGTGGGCAGGGCTACTTTTTGAGTTGTTTTTACTTACAAATGACACAAATGATTAATCTAAAGTCCTGTGCAGACATACACTTCTTTCCGAGTTCAGGGCTTCAACATCTGGTCATTTTTCCATAAAAGCCACAACAGCGATCTTACACCAAGTCCGACCTGGTAACATTTACAGAACATAACACAAGTCTGAAATGAATGCAGTCGCATTAGCGGACAGGCACGCACAAAACTACAGCTGCAAATCTCTATCACGTGTCTCTGAATTGCTCGGCTCATTATAAAACATGACTGTCTGGGGGGAGTGCCACAAATATTAATAACATGCACATCATGACACTGTATCTTACCAGCTCCACGTCTACTCGCTGCAATGAGATGAGGACTTTTCTCAATGACCTTTCCTGCATTTTCACTCTTCACAATCCATAAGAGACATCTCTGTGTGAATGTCTCACAAGCTGCAGCACACGTACAGCAAGTGCAACAAATCTTTTTTGTGCATGTGATAAAAATGATGTCAACACCAAGGAGAGAAGTCTATGTCGTGTCTGAATAAAGCCATGGAAAACTTTAATGTAAGCACCTGAATGGCATCCACTTAACTGATCAGTGAAGGTTTCAAAGGCACATACTGATGTCTAAGAAAGGGTTAATTTATATGTGTCTATGTGTGTAGACTCACCAGCTCATGGAGGGAGTGATCTGGCCGACGCCACCGGGAGGGAGGGAGTAATATCCTGAGAGGTCCTGGGATTGATGCCTGTGAACGCCTAGAGGACACGCAGACACACATTAACATCATTGTAATCACTGTATTCTCAGTGTTAGAACATCACCAGGCCATAGGTCTGATGGGTTATTAGTGTTATAAGTGGCATGGAAACCTGGCATTAAACACATTAACACACTTATGCCTGGTCCATCCTATCAAACTGTGTGTCTCAGACTGTGCATTTTTGCATACTCTGTGTGTGTGTGTGTGTGTGTGTGTGTGCATGTGTGTGTGTGTGTGGGGGGGGGAGTGGGCCCTCCATTAGGAACCGATGATGCCAGTCAGTTTCGCTGGTTTATTCTACACAAGTCAAGGTCTGTCGTAAAAGTGGCCACATTTTGAAAACACACAAGGATCCGGGCAAACGCACACCCAGACGTGCATCCAAACAAACATTCTTTGTCTCTAGTTTTAGAGCAGAAATGTTTTCGAACAAAAGAAACACAGACAGCTCGACTCTGTGCCCTCACACAGAAAATATCCAGTCTCTCCCTCACTGTCTCTCTCTCTTTTTGCCCTTCAAAGGAAGTCATTTGTCAACAGGCAGCACCTAGCACTTAGTGCGGCCCGGCTGCTAACCTGTGTTTGCAGCAGAGGAATGCTCTAGATGACTGTAATTTGGCCGCGGCTCCGGGCCTGTTTCGGGACCCCGAGCTGCTATAAATCTGGATGACAGGAATGAGACTGAGTCAGTCAACCTGTCTCACCACTCAACCCTTCCTCCTATTCCTCTGTTTGTCCCACCACACCCTTCCTCCCTTCTCTTCTCATCCCTCATCCCGCCCCGCTGCCCTCCACCCTTCCACTGTTTGGGCTCTCTTACTGCTTTCTTTCTGCCCTCGTTCTCACCCCCACCTTGACCCTTTTACCCCTCTTATCCCTCCCTCCTGCCTCACTCTTTCATTAAAGATCTCAGCTCTTTTTGTTCCCTCTTTCATCCCTTTTCTTCACCCGTTCCAGGATTTTATCAATACCTCACATTACACCTTCATTCCTTCTCATGCTCTCCCCCTGCATACCCTGCATATTATCTGAATCTTTGGGCCTGCGCTCTTCATCAGGGCCATAACAATCCGAAACTACGTTAGTTTCTCTATTAAATAATTCACAGTTTCATGTGAACAAATACATTTCACCTAGGAGTAAAAAGTGTAAACTGAAAATTCAACAGACTGAGGCTACGTGACTGCTATGAGTATTTAGTTAAAATTGTTAAGCCTCACTAACAGAGTATATCTAAAAATGTTAGCACGAGTGCTTTGACTCAAACTGGTTTGCAGCAGTACAGTAATGATTAGCTGACCAGCCAGAGTAGCCACAGACCATGTTCAGTACACCACTTTACATCTATAACAAAAGAAGGGACTTTTGGGCTGCTGCAGTCACTTCCCTTAAGAGATGGTTCAACATAACGAAGTCTTGATCAGGGTAAATTCCATTTATTGCAAACACCAGGTTTACCACCAGAAAATGCTACACAATAACCCTCGCATAACCAACAGCAGTAAAACAAGGGGGGACTTTTTGTTGCGTGACAAATAGCTGCATCATTTTGCGACACTTTGTGTCATCCAAGCCAATAAGTGCAACATTTTTGGGAACCATTTTAATGTTGTCTAACATTTGCTCTACTTGTTTTGTTGTTTCTCAATCTAGTATGGCATGTTTACTCTGTTTTATTCTGCTCTGAAGCATTTACATGATTTGACTATATAAAGCTACTTTATTTTATTATAGTCAGATTTGATTTAATTAAAAATAATTATTAATATATCACATTTGATTTAGATCTGAACTTATTTTTTTTTAATGTAACTGAGCTCCTTCCTTTTGTATAATTTTCTTTTTTAACCTTACTGAGATATTTGTCATATTGGTTTGTATTCGAGGTTTGCAGGCACTGGTTTATGCACAGCTCTCTTAAGGTCCTGCCATAGCATTTCAATCAGGTTGAGGTCTGGACTTTGGGCCATCTCAACACCCCGATTCTTTTCTTTTTCAGCCCCCCTGGTGTAGATTTGCCGCTCTGCTTAGGATCATTGTTCTGTTGCATGACCCACTCAAGGCCAAGATTTAGCTATTGGACAAATGGCCTCACATTTAAATACTTTGGTAAACAGAGGAGTTCACGGTGGACTCAGCCTAACCAATGCTGCCATGTTCTGTTTAGAGAGAAGAGGCTTTCTCCCAGCAACCCCTCCAAACAAGCCGTACATGTTCAGTCTTTATCTAATTGTGCTGTCGTGAACGTTAACATTTAACATACTCACTGAGGCCTGTGGAGTCTGAGATGTAGCTCTTGGGTTGCTGGGACATCCACTGCTGGGATCTGATCAATTAACACTGGCTGATAATCAGTGAATGAAATGCATTTGATTAGCAGCACCTGGCTGCTAGCTACCCTCTTAAATCCCATGGAAGCAGTAAGCATGCACTTTTGGTTTTTACATGATTGTATATATTGTTCCACTTTCTTATTTTGTTATAAGCTGTGTTTAAAGGTTTGGCTGCTGTAACACAATAATGGGAATTACAGTATAAATAAGGTAAGTGCATAAAGTTACAAAGTGTATTTTTTCCCCCATACATACTCATAGGTGACTCATTATGACTACTTTAGATGTAACTGAAACAAGATTAAGAAATGTGTCAGAAATGTCGGCTGCTATGCTAAAAAGGCAAAGGTACAGTACACGTCTGTGTACATAAAAACTCAGAAACAGAAGAAAAAAAAAAACTCCCTACAGGTATCTGTATGTACGCTAAAGATGAGACTGCTGAGAATACTGTCGCAGTGTTTTATTTTCAAGTGCAGCATGAAAGACTTCTCCTATCTCTAGCATTTCCTCCTCGAGGCAACAGCAGCTGAGGCTCTTGGGTATTGTAGTATTTTTTTTTTCTTTTTTGAGGCATATGCCACGCCAAACTGACAAAACCATTTCTTAAATTATCCCGGACTTGCAAGAAGAAAATATCTACTCTGCACTCCACACACCTTGTAGCATGTAGCATGTAGCACCATGTTAAAAGGTGAAACCTGAAAAGCATTTGCTGCCACAAAGAGCCGCAGACACCAGCACGGGCCATTTTGTTGCCTTGCTGCTAACAATCTGACTGTGAGCGTCAATATCAATACTGCAGATGGCTAGCTTACAGATTTTTAATCTGCATTTAATCTGCTGAAAGTATCAGATTGCCTTCATAACTGATAGCAACTGTTATGAAAACCGATGATCGGAAGTAATAACAACAGCGAACGCTAATACTTCTTGTGATATTGAAACTTAACATCCTTTTTCGAAATTACCCATTTTCCCTAAAATGACTGTATGGCAAACATCAAAGTAGAAATCCTACATGCGCAGGATTTTATTTTAGCAGTTAATCTTCACACCTTAATGTGAAGGAAAACTTGACAGCGGTTTCTGTAAGTCACCTTTCTGCCTTTGCTATCAGTTTGTCTGCTGTTGGGAAACCTGAAGGGGAAAATTAGCAGTGGTAATGGGGCAGTTTTCTTTGGAATGCCCCTTTTAAAGCGACCGTCTAATAACAACTACAGCAACTATCTCACGGTCTCCATGTCAGCATCTCGGGAAACACTTCAAAGAGGAACCATTTGAGTCAAAGTGGCGGTGTGTGAGCTCGGTATTAGAATGTGTGCATGTTAAACTGAGAGTCGAGCAGCTGAAAATAGTATTCCTGCACTGATAATGTGCTGTGGTGGTTATAACCACTGAGAGTGAAAGCGACGCAGCATCTGAGCCATTAAATGACTTGACAATGAGCCAGTGTGGTGTACATAAAAGAGCCCAAGACCAGAAGAAACTGTGCAGGGCTTTGTTACAGTAAGGGCGGTAATAAGTGCTGACAAATTTTACACAAATACTGGAACTGTTACTTTTTTTTTTAAGAGTAAACATCAAAAGCTGCAGTAATAATAAAACTCTTTTTTTTACAGTGTAAAACTTCCGACTGTAAAAGATGAATATGACTTTTTCTTTCTTTCTTGTTATTCATCTCCAATACACAGTTTCTCCATGTGTCCTTTTAGGCAGGGTGACTCACACTCTCGCTTCCAATTCAAAAATGCAAATGTGACAGCTAGCGTGAGCACAAACAACTTCTGATGTCCCAGTTTAAAATACTTTATGGTGTCACATTACTCTAAATGAACTTGAATTGTTTTCATTCTTCTGCTCACTTGTCTTTACACTGCATTGACTGTGTATTGTACAGCAGCTAATTTCTCTTTAAAATAAGGTGATTAATAAAGAAAATCAGTACACGCTAAACAGAATATATTAATAGTTGTGCAAATAAATCTGGTTTTAGCCTCAAATGATCAATAACTAACACAGTGTTAGTGTGCTGTTTATATAATGAATATAAAGCTATTCAGTTATAGTGATGTGACTGTAATGTAATCCAATTAACTTGCATCTGTATTATTAACTGAAAGCCTTACTGACCTGCACTTTAGACTACAAGTCCCATTTTAACCGCATACTTTATTCCACTCCCTTCAAGCACTGTATCCACCTCACACCCACGGCCAAATCACAATCATCAGTTAACTTAGCATGCATGTATTCGAACAGTAGGAGGAAGCCAGACTACCTGGAGGAAAAACCCCACATGGAAAGGCCCAAGCCAGGGTTTAAACCAGGAACCTTCTTGCTGTGAGGCAACAGCGTCAATGACTCCATCACTGTGCTGCCCGGAGACATGTACATGTCTCAAGTACTTGTGCTTAGAGATAACCGTTAAAAGCCTTTTAAAACTATAATCACAAAACATTCATTTATTGTAAAAAAAAAAGAGAAAAAAAAAGAATTGGCTGATTTCCCGCCTTCTCAGCCTGGACTGATGACCGACTGGTCAGCTTCACGTATGTCCCATTACGAGCTGGCCTGTTTCATGCTTGTATGGAATTTATTGATTCTTTAATGCCTTGGCACTCCAGAGGTAACCCAGCTCGCTGTATGACAACAGCCTGTCACACACACACTCCTTCTGTTGCCATTACAGTAATACCTCTAAACATACAGTGCTATACAGTAAGTGTTAATCGCACAGCAGGCAGTGAGATGGCAGGTTTCACTTCTCCTTTGTATTTCATAATCTGTTGTCCAAGCAAACGTTAAATCTCTGGTTCACTCTTACTTTTTTCACTTAAGAAATATTGCCGAGTTGACTTCTATTGTATAGCGCTCAGAGTTGGAAGTCGTTGCTCACGCCTTTATTTCATCGTGTCTGGATTATTGTAATTCCTTGTTCACTTGTCTCAGCAAAACCTCCAGAGAACATCTGCAAGATGTTCAGAATGCAACTGTGAGGCTTCTGAGTCTTCTAAGCACTCAGGTCACACTGTTGCTAATTCAGCTTCACTGGCTCCCCCTCAACTTCGGAGTCCACTTTACGATTCTGGTTTTGACTTTTAGAGCTTGGCACTGGCAAGCACTGGCAAACATCAGTGAACTTTTACATCCATACGTGCCCCAGCAGGTCCCTGAGGTCTTGTGATCAGGGCCTGCTGGCTGTGCATCATACAAAGCTGACAACTAAAGGAGACAGATGTCCCCCAGACTCTGGAGCTCTCTCCCACCAACTCTGTGGACTCAATGGTTTCTTTTAAAAAGCAGCTAAAAATCTTCTTGTTAAACTTGCTTTTGGGCAACTTTTTGTTCGTTTCCTTTCTTTCTTTCGTTCTGCTTTTTTTTAAACCACATTTGACTGCTGTTGTGAAAACTTTGCGCTTCACAGCAGCATCTTGAAAAGTGCTTTAAATAAAATTTAACTTACTTTTACTCACAGTCATATCTGAATAACCGTGCAGCTCCACTTTTGAATCGCATGTGGTGTTGTGCTTGAATGGAGAAACGACCGAACTTACTACGCCGACCAGCTGGGTCGCACCATGCAAAACACAACCCGACAGGTTACTGCAGCCTAAGAATCTCCTGGATTAGTGACAGGGTTTCAGGTTGTAAAACACTTTGAGCTGCATTTTTGTGTTTGAAACATTGATAATGTGATATTGGTAAGATATGAAAGCTGAAACAGGCTTAAAACGGAAACCTGGTCTAGCAGAGAACAGAGACCCTTTTTCTAAATGGGAAAATTAGTCAGCGTCCACGATTTCTTTGCTTCTATAAAAATCCTTTTCATTATGATTGTTTTATCTGTCAGACAATTAAATGTGTTATATAATTACAAGACAGTTAAAAGTTTATCAGTTTGGGTGGCAAAAAAACAGGCGTAAAACACAGTGTTGTTAACAAGCTCTTTGGTATCCTTCCATTCCTATCATTGCAGCTGCAGCCTCTAATTTTAAGTCTCTTGGTGACATAAAGTGGGGCTTAGGTATGACAGCATCTGTGACTGCACAGCACCTAAATTTAGACCTTTAGGATTAGCAAAGATCTTTCTGCCACTGAAATTTCTGTAAATACTTCATAAATATTCACTGGGTTGGAGTTTCAGCTTGCTGCTGACAGCAACAATTTTAATCAAAACAGTGAAGCGTGCTACGAGAAAGGTGATGCAACACGCACATTAGTTTAGGGGAAATTAACGGGAAAATTAAGGGGGCTGTGAAGCTGAAATAAGGTAAGGCAACTCCGTATTTAGGCAGCAGTGAAAACAGACAGTGGGTGGTGATGGAAATAACACAGGAAGTAAACTGTGCGGTAAGAATAAATGAGAGCTGTGGCCTGAACATGCAATAAAGGATACATATATATATATATATATATATATATATATATATATATATATATATATATATATATATATATATATATAAATTTATATCTATAACTGTCCAAAACAAAACACCCCTCACACACAATTATTGTCGTGTTTGCCATGAAAATTGAGATCGATTCACAGGAATTTCTTATTGCCAGTCACAGACATGATGTCATTAAGAGCAGAACAACAACAGGAAAGATGAACTTTCACGCATCGCTAGTGTGGTCCTTCTGAAGAAAGGGACAAGGCCACAAAAAAGATTGAAAGTAGCTGATTGACTAAATAAATACATAAATGAATTGTAATTATGGCTCTGATTTTCTTTCCTGACCTTTTATTGGAGGCGATGCGCACAACGCAGATATATTTAGAGGCCTGGAGACTAAGAGAAATAATCATAAGGACAAAGAGACTCAGAACCCTGATAAAGAAAATGGCATAATTAGCAAAAGAGTGTAGTGTATAAATGACCCTTCTATTTAACTGAGCTTCTCTCTTTTTTGTGTAAGTTTTACCTTATTGAGCCAATATTTTGTCATATTGTATGCTACTTTAATGATACATTTCATTTTTATTCAAGCTATTTTAATGTTTTGGCTGCTGTAACACAGGAACTCTCCATTCTTTCAGGATAGATAAGCTACCTGTTTTATATCACTGAGCTAATGGTGTGGGCCTGCATGCTCTGTGATGCCAATACAACCGTCTCACAGGAGATAAGCAGTCAGGCACGCGTATGTATTTTTGCGTAAACACTGCAAAAATACACATGGAAATACAAAGATAACATGCAGCCTCACCGCAGGACACTGTTCAGCTTGTTTCTCAGCGGATTTTCAACTACTGATTGGACTAATGTATTTTGCCTCTCGGTTAAAAGGGTTTATCAAGGAAGATTTCAGTGAAATGCAAGGCTTTGTTACAGAAGGGCTACACGCAGAGAGCTTAGAGCTGTTTTTACTGGAGTCTGCTGGGAGAACGCATGCGCAGTTCCTGTTCATGCAGCGTAGTCTCAAACTAGATGATGCAGGGATATCTGCGTGAAACCTCACTTTAAAATTTATGTCAACATGACCCAGATGGACTCCCACATGCTGGTGGATGTTGAAGGTCGCGATCTTTGACTGTACTACACACCCTACAACCCTAACTGAGTGGCAGGAACTTCTTACACAGAATCACTTCAGTTGCTCTTTCCCCCCCCCTCCAAACTCCAAATTATATTTGGCTGCTTGACAAAAGCAGATGCAGCATGAAAATCAAGGCATCTTTTTTCCTTGTCAAGGCTGGTGCTTGCTATTTTTCTCCATCAGCGGTGAATGTGAAGATGCTGCTGTTGAGTGAAATGAAGGACAGATTAGTTTCAGGTTTTTGAATGGATGGAACCATACTGAGAGTCAAAAGTCGTGTTTGTGTCTGAAGCATATAGATTGTAGGTGACCAACATTCTGGGAGTCAGTGTCATGACATCCTCCGCCTGACGCAGGTAGCTTTAGCTGTTGAGATACTAGAAAGGAAACGGGTTTTGGCAAATGTTTTCATTAGAAACATGTTTTTGGCACAGTGCATTAAAGTCACAGTCCCCGCTGGCCAAAGCAGGCATCTGTAGTGAGCGACCTAACACTTTTTGAGTAAATGACTAGTAGACACGTGTAAAGAAGAAGAGTCAAAAAAGCCAGAGACTCAGCACTCAATATATAAAGCTAAAGAAACGCCTCAGGTCAGGTTTCCTTTTTTCAGCTTTTAGCCTCCTAATTTCAAAAAGCTACAACAGGATTTCCACCCATGCTGGGCTCAGCGATGCTGAAAGAGGAAGAAAGGTGTGCCAAAGACTGACATCACTGATGACGTAACCTATACCCGTGATCAGCTGACAGACAATAAGAGAAGTGAGGTAAGGTGGCGTGTGCATTTAGGTGTGCACTGTGATGTTCCTCTGTGGAAGTGTAGTCATAATAATTCAGGTGAGATGGTCTGCGAAAGGTTATATGTGGCAGCCAGGTGTTAGCGTGTGTTTGTGCGTGTGTAAGTAACAAACAGGTGGCTCAGTCTGTCATTACGGACTGAGTCACTGTGTTAGACACACACACACACACACACACACACACACACACACACACACAGTGTAAGCCAGACAAGCAGAGTGTGGTTGTAGGAAAAAGGGGGATTTCCAGACGGAACAGGCAGGAGATTGCCTGAGGTCTCACTTTGTCTCACACCTAATCAGAGCCGATAAAAGACTTTTGTTCTCCTTTTTTTTTTTTTTTTTGGTTTGTTCTTCACTCTGCTCTCTTGCTCTCATCCTCTTCTTCATTTTTGTTTCCTCCTTTTTCCTGTACTCTCTTGCAAGTCAACACCAAAGTCAAAATCCTTCAATTATCTTGCACGGACTTGGAAACTTCAGAGAGTTTATAAATGCAGTGGCTCCTGAGGAAAATCTGCGCACTGTTAGAAGCCCAATGAATTTTATATCACCATATCTGGGCGACAATTTCAAGGATCTCGGCTGCATTAAACTGCGACTCCTCTGACACCACAGGACAGCTACGCCGCCTGTATATTTTTTGGCATCTTTTGCTGTATTCTGCGCACACCGCCATTCAATTTTTCATGATCTTTCTGTTTGTAACTGATTGTGTTCACAGGGGAGAAATTACGCTCTTGACTGTTTTACACTGTGCAGCAGCACATACAAAGAAATATTTAGGTTTCTTCACACCTTTCGTTCACAGACACGTTTTCATGTGAGCGCCTGGTTGTTACTGTGAGCTGAAACTTCTATCTCTAGTCATGCTCACACTATGTCAAGAAACCACAGAATTACATCAAATAATGACTAAATAAATGATCTTATAGTTTCATTTCTCTGTAAGCCGCCCCCCAAGCACGCACGCACACACGCACACACGCACACACACACACACACACACACACACACACACACACACAAAGAGCCACTGTAACACTTCCATAAAGTGGTTAATCCTCACAGAGGAAACTGTCAGTAACCTGTAGACTTTTGAGGAGCCTGATGAGTCATCCTCTGGAGAAAAAATTCAGCAAACAAGGCCAGTAGTTGTGATATCTCGCGCTAAAGTGAACCGACTGTGCCATCCTTCAGGCCCTGCCTCAGGCAGGTCAAAAATCCTATAGTGTTTAAATGCCAGGGTGTGTTTGTTTGTGCCTTCCAAACAGAGTACAGTGTGTGTTTGCATGTGCAGTGCTTGCTAAGGAGAACCTTGTGTGCGCTGCTGCAATAGTTTGTGTGATTGTCACCCTAATTATTTCCATCTTTGTGTGTGTGTGGCTGGCTGTCCCTTCAGAAGAACAGGCCACTTCAGAGCAGCCATGAGACCACCACAGGCTGACGAAGCTGATGCTGCCACTTCACACACAGAGTGCGTGCCTGTCTCTTTTATATGTGCGTCCATGTTTGGGGGGGGGAATATTGTGTGTGTGCATATGAAAGAGGGAGGCCGCAAAAATATTACTACATTAAATTTGTAATATTGCATTTCTTCTTTTAATGTTTTGGCTGCTGTAACACAGGAACTCTCCATTCTTTCACTTCTGGTGAAATGACAGACGCGTTTGTGTGTGTGTGCGCTGCATCCGCGCAGATGTGATAAATGATGTGTCAACAACACAAACAGATCACAGTCTGTATGCGGACCACGGTTTCAGCTGCTATTCAGCAGATGCCTTGAGAATGTTCTGTGTTTATTTGCGCTTGTACATGTGCGAGAGACTTTTAAAATCTAAATCAGCTCCAAACTATGTATGTTTAACTGCGTCTCCATGTGCAAGCCTCCACAATCAGCGTGTGTAAAAACTCCTGTCTTTATACTACGCATGCCACGGTCTGTCTCCATCTCTGTGTCCCCGTGTCTGTTTTGTCTCTCTGTGTCCTGCCCTCATGGTTGTCTGGTTTCCCTGTTTTAGTTATCTTGGCTCCCCATTCAGTCATGTCTCCTGCTCTCTGTGCCTTTTGCTCCCTGTCTCCTTGAGTTGATAGGTTGTTAAGTTCATTCATGTGTTCTGTGTTTATTATATTTCTCAGCGTGCCTGCCTCCGTGTGTTGTGTCAAGACTGTGTTTCTGCTTCCATGTCTACTTCCTGTTTTACTTTGCCAGTCCTTTTGTATCGTGTGCTTTGTTTTCAGTTTTGCTTCCCTTGTCTCTTTAGTTAGATTCACTTCACCTGCTGTTTCCACTCTCACTGATTACCTCATGTGTGTATATATTTATATATTGTCTGAGTCCTCATCTGGTTCCTGTGTATATTCAGTATAGTTACCCTGTGTGATCCAGCAACAAAGCTGCATTTAAGTTCAGTCCTGTCTTCCGATTCCTGCATTTGGTTTGTATTCCCGCCTGCCACACAGCGGTCTGTGACAATGCATGCACGCGTGTGTTCTCACCTGTTTTCTGGCTCATGTCTGTGGGCAGGTGTGGAGGACTCGGGCTGAAGTGATCGTTGCTGTAGGGCAGGAGGGATGTGAGCGGATGCATCCCGTGAGACTGCTGTACCACCGAGACTTTGTTAGACTGTTGATGAGACAAACAAAAAAACAAAACAAAACACAATTAAAAAAATAAAGAAGAGCTTTGGATGTCCTTCAAGAAGCCTGGAGAGCTATTCCTGAAGACTACTTAAAGAAATTAGCAGAAAGCTGCCTCAGAGCGTTCAGGCTGTGTTGAAAAATAAAGGGGGTCACACCAAATACTGACTTTCAGGCTCATTAGAATTATATAAACTCTGTTTTTGCCTTATATGCTGTATTTCCATGCATGTTTTGCACATTTTAATAAATCCCTGCAACTATTTCACATTTTCCCAGCAATCTATTAAGACTTTGTCACAGTAATACAAGTGACAGACATAAATAAGATCCAGGTTGAGATAATCAAGGCTATAACCTATTGGGGAAAAAAAATCTCTATTTGTAAAAGTTGCCTGGAGTCTAGTCAGGAAAACCATGCGTATCTTAATTTGATCACAAACTCAGAGAAGGAGAGATATTAAAACCTATATTATCTTAATTACAAATAATGTCTGCAAACTGCATTTTTTAAAGATTCAGGATCAGTCATTAAGCAAAGCACTGCTGAGCACGATCAAAGAGCATTGCAATTACACGTGTTTTCCTTTCATTCGTTTGCTTACAAAAGAAATAAGATGCATCCAAGCTGACACAAACATGAAAAGATTGATAAAAAATCTGTCTTCTTCTCCTAAATGATTCACTGATGAAAGAATATACGGATGCACAGAAGATACAAATGTTAAGTGCCCCCGAATTTTGCATTTGTCTGCACTTATGCACACACGGACACACACGTGCAAGGCTTAAAGAAAGGAAGAAAGCTGGACGTTTTAAACATGGTTTGGAACAAAACAGATGGGCCGTACTTCGCTCACATTGGTTTTCAGTGGAGCAGGGAGGAGGAGGACTATTTGATCGATAAGTCTTTGATGATCAAGTGAGGCTGCGTGCTTGCTTTCATGTCTCTGTTTACAAATGGCTTTCAATAACTTACGTGAAATCCAGTTATTACTAATGCTCACAGCATGCTAGCTGACATACGATATGTCACAGCGGTTTGCAAAGTTGGAGGCAGCTAACCAGGCGGCCTTGGACAGAATTT
This sequence comes from Pterophyllum scalare, assembly GCA_024447675.2. Taxonomy (NCBI): domain Eukaryota; kingdom Metazoa; phylum Chordata; class Actinopteri; order Cichliformes; family Cichlidae; genus Pterophyllum; species Pterophyllum scalare. The sequence goes on from JAMQGT020013926.1 coordinate 86,942, forward strand.
CACTGCATTCATTTGAACCGTTCCCTGTGTGGACTGGGTGCTGGTATTGTTTTGTCAGAGAGTATAAATATGTCTTTCTGTGCGAGCGTCATGCATTTGTGAGCAGGCGGATGTGTGTAAACGTGTGTGCGATTCCAAGCTCCGTCAGATCTTTGAAATCTCAGCAAGAGGCACTGATTGTCCTGTGCATCAAGATCTTTTTTCAAGAAGTTTTTCAAGCGATTTTCTTTTGGACACTGAGATGCGTAGGTCCATTTGCATGAGTGTCCGCGTGTGTGAAGTGTGTAACATCAGCACTACAGAGGGCCAGATCTGCTGCTGCTCGCTGGACCCCTGCTGAGTTACAAAGTGAGCACCTTATCACTTGAAGGCAGAGCTTCCACACTGCTACACTGCACATTTACACACACTTTCAACAGCTCCTTTCCTATCAATCAGCATCTTAAAGACTCTCACTGACCACACGTGCGTGCCCACACACATACAGAAAACGGACCCTCATGTGTATGCTGCACCACTAGCAGCAGAGCTCAGATCAAACTGCTATAACCGCTTTTAATGTCGTGAAAACAAAACGCGCTGCTTCTATACCGAAGAGCCCAAGGGTGGGGGGTGGGTGGGTGGGTGAGAGGTGGGAGGATGGGGTGGGGAGTGCAAGGGAGCACGTAGTATGGAAGTCGGGGTGAAACGTGGTGAGGTTTTCATCATATGGTCTGTATTCATAATGAGCTGAAAGATGGAGGGTCGAGTCTTCTGATTTCAGGATTTGAAAAAAAAATGGCTCTTTCATCACCTTAGAGGAGGAGAACAAAGGCAACGGAATGACCTCAGTAGACCTACAGTACCATGAACATGCATTAAACACTGAGTCGGTTTTAAGGTCACGATCTGTCAGACTACTATTTTATCAATGGAAATGGGCAGAGGAGCTGTATTTGTTTGTTGGTTTGTTTGCAAACCAACTCATCTCATGTGGTTAATCATGTGGGGTGGAAGACAGCGAGGGGTAAGACTGTCTGCACTTCACTAAAGCATCAATGTTTGTTTACTTTTTTCAGTAATTAGGTGAATGCGTTGGCACTTTCATAAATTTAGAGATGAGATATTACATTTATGGGAACATGAAAGTAACCCTTGTACAAAACAGGCAGTCACGGATACAAAAACTTGCTTATAATGATGCATGACACTCGGGTTTTTGTAACTAGAGATGTAAGATGTTTTCCCAATCTCTAAAAGTTGAAAATCACCACTGTGGCATTCTACTTCTTATGACTCCTAACTACAGGGGTCAGATTTTATCAACAGTCTGTCTCTTAATGACACCGCTGCTGCTTTGATGTCTTTTGAATTTCTAGAAACACCAATCAGCCGCAATGTTAAAACCACCTGCCTACTATAGGATAGATTGGGACTGCCCTGCAAGTTACAGGGTTGGCCAGGTCATTGTTGCTGCTTTTGAGTAAAGGTGCAACAATCGAGCAGCCACTGACCGGAATTGGATGATCTCGGCCCGCAATGCCACAGCAGCCCAGGCAAATAGTCGCACGTACATTCAATGACACGCATGCCATTGGTGTGGAAACTCCTCACTGTGAGTGAAGAAAGTCCACCAAAGTAAACCGCAGGGGGAACCACCACAAACGTGTTTGTAACAAATCTAATCAGACTCTTAAATCACCCTCTCCTTCCTTAGCTAAAGCTAAAGCCATTCAGAGCTCAGAGGCAGCCATAAGCCAGCGGCCTCGGTATGAGCAGTCAAAGCATCACAGCAGCTACGAGGAAAATTAAGGAGATGAGAAACAGAAAAGGTTCGATGTCATGGTGAATTTATAAACATACTGGAAAATGATGTAAGTACCTGACATTTGCTTTGTTATATAAATATGTTGCACCTGCTTTTGTTTGGTAAGGCAAAATATGTCAGGTACAGGTGGGTGCACAGTAGCTTATTTTCAGTGGATTATTTGTACCTCTTTCCAGTAGCAGAGCAATTTATTTTGAGTTGTTTCAGTGAGAGAAGGTCCTGTTCTGTTTGATTGTGAAAATAATATTTTTTGCATTGAAGAAAGGTTGATTTTTGATTGTATATGCTGTCAGTTACAGATCAGCCTGGCATCGGCAGGAGACACTTAGAAAAAACATTTTTTTTGAATCGGTCAAGAAAATTGCTGTCAGTGCCCCTCTGTTTCTGAGCAGGTTTTGTGAAGCAGCAGGGCGCATCGTCCTGCTAGGAAAGGCCGTTGATGTTAGGGAACGGCTGATGTTAGGCTGAGCAACTGAGTGAATGCTGGAATTCAAGGTTTCCCAGCAGAAGTTTGCATTATAATAAGATGATCAATGTTCTTCCTGTCACCTCTCTATGGACTTAATGTTGCATTTGATCAGCATAAATCGTCATCTTCTATCACCACCTGGTATGACATAAATCATGCAAACTTTTTTTTTCACTCATCTTTTTAATGAGTGAGACACAACTCTATCCAGGGAAAATGAAACAATGCATTTTCTTTTTTTCATATTCAGCAGTATCACTGACATTTTGCAGGGAAAATCCCCAAATGGTGCAGTTGGCACCAGAAGTGAGTGCCATAAGAATGCATTGTGTATAAAGCAGAGGTTCTCAAACTGTACTGGGTTTAGAACTACTACCTTGGATGAGCTAGTGGAAAAATATAGAGTGCTGTTGAATGAATATGATTTATGCAGGGAAAATAAACAAGAGTTTGCTAAGATATCGTGCTGTTCTTTTCTTTCACCAAAATTCTTGGATCTTTTTTTTTTTAAATTATTCATAATGGCTGAAATGAGTTGTGGGATTAGATGAGGCCTTTGATTGGTGGGACTAAAAGAAAAAGTTTCAGAACTGGTATAACTGTTAAAAAGGTTACAATGACATTAAAAAACTTTGCCTGTAATAAGTGTCAAAAACCACAAGTCAAGCAATGAATGTTCCTGACACAAATGTGACAAACCTCTACATGAACCTTCAGGTCACAGAAAAAGACTGCCTGCGTGCTGATTGGGAAAGAAATGCAGTGGCAAAAACATTAGTATCAGCAAGTGTGAATTTTCTGCACACAAATCACACTCTCATACAGTTCGTGTGCAGACACATACGCACATGCTCTGCTTCTGGCAGGTTCTGCACATATGGGCTAGAGACACACACACACACACACACACACACACAAACATCTGCTGGGGCTTCTAGGAGCCTTCAAAAGTAGCTGTGGCTCCGTTTCACGTGCTGAGGTTGATTTAGCCGTTTTGCTGTAACATTATAGCCGCAAAATCGTCCATTTATGTTTCCTCTCTTCCTCGGGGTAATTAGCCGGCCTTGAAGTGGCTTTTGCTGTGCCGTCCTTTTTTTACACACACTCAGGGAGGCTGACTGAGAGCACTCATTTAACCCATAATTATCAAACCCTCTGTGTTTAAAAAAAATCCCCCCCCCCAGCCCCCACATACACACATAACTTACACATAATTACCTTTGCTGAAACAGACAAGTGTGTACATGCATGTGTGGGACACACACGCAAAACATCGACATCTTTGAAACTGTAAACTTGCAGCTATGTTTTTGGTAAATAAAAAATAAATTTTAAAAAAAGACGTGTGTCAGTGCACGCGCACAGACAAACAGATGAGAGAAAAGTTCACTTAGCCTTTAATTTAGAGAAGTTTGAGTTACCCACCCGCTCAGGCTGGCTTAAATCGAAGGGGTATAAATTGATGGCACAAATCAGTACTGTATAGTAGTAAATAACATGCGTAAGGGCCCTTTCGCCAGCAGAGAGTGCTGATTATAATTCAAGGCTGTGCTTTTTATCAGATGTTCAGAATCTGTCACCTGGAGGCAATGTCAGCCACGCCCACTTTCTGCAGTGACTGACCAGGTGGCTGCACCTGGAAATGCAGAGCTGTGAACAGTGCATACATCTGTCTCTCTTCATTCCTTCTTAGTCCCGCTGCTGCGGTCGTCTGCATCCACTGCGGATGTAGTTTATACTGGTGTGCTTTTGCGGGGCGCCAGTGCTTCGAAACTCCTTTTTAAGAGGGAGATGCAGGTAAACCTTAAAAGGAATCTATTACCGTGGCTTCAAGAATCTATTACTGTGGTTTCAAGCACTGCGCTGCCATAGTGCACACCTCATGAAACACAAGTTATGGCTGCAGTGGGGATGCTCTAGTTGAACTGGTTTCTACATCAATCGACCGACCATGTACGCATGCAGAAACTCACTATCAGACCCCAGCGACGGCAGGGCTGAATAATGAAGCTTCTATCTGTTGATTACATCAAAGATTTAAATACTTCAAAGCGGCGATTACTTTAACAAAAATTACAATTAGACTGCAACACCTTTTTAAGTGCGTCAGGAAATCGTAAACGTGGTCCTCAGTGTCTCTGTAGTCTCATTTCACTTGAAAGGCCTTTGAATTATCAGCATATTGTTGCTGCCTTTTATCTCCTCTCTATTTGAACTGAAATCTGCGACTGAATACAAGAGTTAATGGGATCTCAGACATCACTTGTTTGTAATGACAGCCCTCCACCTTGACCCTTACACGCGCATGCGCGCGTCCGTAAGCATTTGACACACACACGTGTGCAAAGAAACGCACACACACATGCACACACACACACACACACACACACACACACACACACACACACACACACATGCACTCATTCAGAAGATCTTATGGTTGGAAAAAAAAAACCCCTCTAATGTATTCTTTAGTTTTCAGATGACACACTAAGTAGCTCCGTCTCTTTATATTTGTAGCGGAAATTAAAGCCTCCTCTCTCTTGAGAGTGCTTTTGAGTTTAATGTCTTTAATCTCACATTTCATGGAGATGGCACATTAAAAACGCTCATTCACTCTTTCTTCCACAAAATCACCCTTGCCCTGGCGCAGTGGGGGGGAAGGTATAAAAATAAATAAAAGGGAGTTGATGCTTGAATCACCTTAGCAATCCTTTCAAGTGACTGCAATCAAACTGCTGTGCAGAAGCTTTCTTACAAGAGTACGATGCCGTCATGGTTTGCCATCAAATGAATTGAGATTTTAGTGACTAATCCTTCCCGAGACAGATATAAATCAGGTATTTCGACAACTAGCAAAGTTTATTTTCACAGTCGGGTTTATATTTGCGTTGCGGTGTCACTTCCAGTTTCTGCAGTTTATGACCGCCAAATTCTCATAAGCTCAGGAATAATTGATATTAATAAAATCTTTAACATTTGAATTTGGCTCATTTTCACTCTGGATTGGGCAAGAGGAAAGTGAAAATGAAAAACTAAGTCAAATCATCCCCGCTCGCCTTGAAGTCTTTCTGTCATTGTGATGAGAGACACACAACAAACGACTGATTCAGGGTACTGTTTGGAATTATTCAGTTATGAGTGAACAAACTTGAGAAGAAGCGTGGATTATGTTTAATGTGAATGACCTACGGCTGTGGCCGGCTGACGTGGTTTGAGGTGCAAGTGACACGAGTTTCAGAAGGTTTTCGATAATGAAATGTTATCTGTGTTGTGTGTGTCATTTCACACTGTAGCGTGAACTGCTTTTGTCAAAGCAGTGCTTGACAAATGTCAGCTGGAGGTGGAATTTTTTTATTTTATTTTTTTTGGTTGCAACTTCATCTTTAAAAGACACGAACCTTTACTCTGAGGGGGTCAGAGGGTGGGGTCGACTGGCTTGAATTTAAAACACACCAACCACACAGACACTCACTATACGAATGACTTTGGGTTTTTGTTGTGTGAACAGGATGGTAGGGGAAAAGGAAAAAAAAAACTGAGTGTAAAGGCGCGGTAAAATTCCCCACACCTGCATGCAGAGAGCAAGTGCAAAAGAGAGAACCACTGCAGAAAGAGAAAGAAAAAGATTATGAGAAAGAGGGAACATGAGGTGGCGGTGCCTCACTAGAGACCAGAGAATTTGTGTTTGTTTGATCCTGCCCTACATCAGACTGATTTTTAGACCAGATTAATGTACATCTATGAACACACAGCTATGTGAAGTCTTAAACTCTTTGGCACGGGGTATAACAATTCTGAAACTGGCCTGTGTGAGTTAGAACAGACAGTTATTATTAATATATTTTTGTAAAAGGAAAGGCTGCCTGAATTTTGATGAACTTCCATAAATCTCTTCCTTTCTGTATTTTAAGACTGAAACAATAATTGATATTTATACAACTCTGGATAAGAAACATAAATATACATACTTTTATTTTCCAGAATATTTACCCTTGCAAAAGTCATTTTTTACTTTTTTCTTTTGCGCCATCAAATATTTCGACAGGTTTCAATCAGTTTCCCTTCAGCTGATGTTCAAGCCCTGCAGAAACTGAATACAATCCTGCCTTCCAAACATTACAGTTCCATGGAATGCATTAGTAAATATAATGCTGCTTAGATCACTTATTTATTTACTTCTTGAAAACAGTTCTGCAAACTGTTTACTGCTAACAAGTGTTTGAACAAGCATCACATGCAGACCTGGGTCTCTCTGTTCTTTCTGTATCTGCTCTGTAGAGTGCATTTACAGAACACAGCTCTCACACCCTCTCCTCTGACCCCCCAGGAAACCCTTCTCTGCCCTTCTCGACCTCTTAAAATCCTTCCCACCCCAGCAGTCAGTCCCTGAGCAGTGAGCACTCTGTGGGTCCCCCCAATCTGGAAGTCATTGCCTTCTCCGGAGTCAGAAGCCGAAAATGAGAGCCTCTTAGTAGGAGGTTTGGGCAACATCAAAGCCCAGGCAACCATAACAACGCAGTTATGTTTAAAAAAGGACCAACCCCCCCCCCAAAACACACACACACACACACACACACACACACAACCACCAAGCCCGCCCACTCCCCAATTACACACACATACAACCATACACACCAACACTCATATACATGCATGAATGCATGTAAGCGTGGACACGCCCAGTGGCGTGCGTGCAAGTACACACACACACACACACACACAGAATCATCCACTGCTGCCACACACCACTGGAACATCTGGGCCGTGGCCAGGATGAATCAGTAACCAACAGACAGAAATGTTTGTATGCATGTGTGTGTCTGTATGTGTTACTATGCATATTAAACTGTAAACAAAAAAAAATGATGATTTCATTTTTTTTTCTCCTGTCAAGACGGAGGCTTGATTTCAAATGTGAAGGGTGCTTTTAGAGGGTCCAGAAGGATCGAATAGCAAGAAAAATGTGCCGTCTTCAGTGCTTTTTAGTATTAATTTAAATAAGAAGACTCTCACACTCTGAGCCAGTCTCAACTTCAGTAGCAGTACACATACTGCAGCCGTCCATTTTTTTTTTCCTTTTCCTTATCTGCAGATTTGTCCATAGGCCATTTAGAGCTCAATTTAAAGAACCTTTTATTTATTTCTGTTTTGGTAAATTCAGGTAATGTTTCATTTTCCACGTTTAAGCATAAAAATGATGGAAAATGTTTGAAACGGGTAATCAAAAATCAACTGGGGAATTTTCACAATGATAACTGCATGTCTCCCTCAACCACAACTTCTCCTTCCACTTCTACAACTGCTACTAGTACTACCTGGATAAAGACTGTTACTTATATTTATGTGTAATAATGCAACCCTTGACATCCTGCTCTCATTGAACATCCTTTTTGAGTCACGGCTTCTGCAGTGCTAGAAGTAGAGAGGAGGCGATGGTGGTAGTACTAGCAGTAGTTGAAGCTGTATTGACCAAACTTGAAAAATGGCAGAGATGGGAAGTGTAGCGAGATTCACAGCTCAGGCTTAAGTGTGGTGAGGAAGCGTCTGAGCTGCGCTCTGCTGCAGCTGGCTCGGGGCCCTGGATATGACAGGATGAAAAATCAAATCCAACCACTGCGATGGCATTTAGAGATGAGTTATCACTCTCTTAATGAGTGGACAGAGACAGACAAGCAGGCAACTTTCTCCTTTAGATTGCGGTGGACGCATCACTCTGCGCAAATTACCTCTAATGATTGGTCCCACAGAGAGCTAATTAATGGTGTACTTGTTTATTTCTATCAGAATGTTCCACAATTAACAACTTGTTTGTGACATCCCGGAGACAGTTTGCAACAAAAATATTGACACATGGAGTTGGCAGGAAATAAGGCGACCACGCAAGGCATAAATCCTCTTTGACATACACTTCCTCCAGGGTTTGGTTTACTCAAACAATACATACTACAACTACTTCAGGCCACAGCCATATTTGTCCGTCTTGTGGGAGCTTGTTAGCAGAAGCAAAAAAAAAAAAAAAAATGCTTCAATGTGTTTATCTGACCTGATTTATCTGATGGCTGTGGTGATGTATTTTTTTTTCATCAAGACGTAACCCAAAAAAAAAAGCCAAGAAAGTGACCTTTTTGAAGACTCTCCTACCTACTGCACTGCATCAGGAAAGGAAACGTCAGGCCTGAGAGCTTTGTTTTTTTCTTCTTCTCAAAGATCCCCAGTGTTATACTAATCCTGTCTGCAGGTTTATGTGGTCCCGTCCCCCCCCTGCTGAGATGACTGAACAAGTCTGTCACTCACTCATTGTGAAACCTTTCCTCTATGGCTGCAGAGCACACAGCTTTCACTCAGCCTAAATACCAGACCATGTGCCCAAATGGGAAATGCCGCCACACATTAAAAAAAAAACAAAAAACCTGCATTGACGCGCTTCCTGTGTGCCAGTATCTATTTATTACACAAATATGGCCACCCAATACCACATTAAAAGAATCTCACAGGTCATAGCGAAACCACTTTTCCCCCCTTTCTTTTTAGATAATGATTTAATCAATCAATTAAGGCATTTTGATTCATCTTTATAATTCCTTTTTTGGTTTCAAGAAAAGATTTACTTGTGACATAGAATTCTTGTAATGATCAATCCAAACATCTCTTTAGTAAATTAAGGAATCTCTGTATATCAGCCTCTGTGTTCTTCACATTCCTCCTCAACCATTTGTTCAACACATTTCAGACTCAACAGGTATACAGCTGGGAGCTCACATTAAGTGCAGGGGTGAAATTGTAATTGTTTAAGTGAGGGGTGGTCCTAAATAGAGCTAATTAAGTTAAAGACTGGCTCCCTCATAATGAACTCCAGGTTAAGTTTGAACCCACAAAATCTTTTTGAAAATTTCTTTTGATGCATGAAGGGGGCGGGGTGCTGATTTCAGAGTACAGAGTGAGAGGATTTGTTTAGTTTCCAGACTTTTTTTTCTTCTTTTGTATCTGTGGCAGATCCCTAATATGGTCAACTCTGGCAGACAGCTCTCGCTGTGAGCACAGAAACCTCCCAGCCCCCCTCCAAACCTTCTGATTGCGAGGGGCAGCCAATCAGAATTAAAGTTTCTTAAAGTAAGCGTGGCTAAAATTACTTTTTCAGACAGAGAACAAGGGGCTACTCCAAGACTCATGCAAAGCTACTTTAGTAGTAACTATGGAGCTAGAAATGAACTTGTGTCATTTTATATATATATATATATATATATATATATATATATATATATATATATATATATATATATATATATATATATATATATATATATATATATATATATTCTCTTTTTTAACAAGACAATTTTTTCTTAAACAGACTTCACCATGAAAATGCGGAAAATACTTCCCCGCCAGTACATGCAACTCTCATGTTATGTGTCTGTGTTTGTGGCATCGGGGCGTTGACGAGGTGGTCATACATGGCTGACTCTACATACAAGCCAACTGTTGTTGAGTGAAGTTTTGGGGAAGCGGGCGACTCAATCAGCTTACATGCTTTCTGCCCTCTGGGTCACCGGTTTGCTTCACATGTACAGGGCTTTCTGTCTGATCTGCCGCTTTGATGTTTCTATCAAAATCACCTCATCCCTGGGCGTTTGTGTTATGGGACATATTGAAGGCCACGCAAAAGCAATAACCGGCGGGCAAAGAGCGCTGAATGGCCTTAACATCCCCCGAACCCAAACAGAAATATTTATTTTTTATTTGCATGCACGCTTGCGCTCTGTGGCGCTCTGACAAATATGAAAGGATATCTACCTTTTTTTGAAAAATTAGAAGTTTGTTTGCACAAATTTACATTCTATTTGTATAATATGCTTCACTTTTTTTTGATAAGAAAAAAAACACCCAAACTAAAAATACTGGTGCAAACTGGAGCAAGTCATTCTAAGTGGCATACGTTTCCGACATTGTTGAGCTGGTACATTTAATGAAAAAAAAAGGGCTGAATTCTCTGTTTTCAATGATTCTTTGAAGTTGCTATTGTGCAAACTTCATTCAGCACCTCTCACTCTTTGTTGTACAGATGTGTTGGGTACAACAAACCCCAAGGTCCATTCATTAGAGCTTTACTCATGAAGTGGTACAAGGCCTAGGCTTTTCTTAGAAAAGAAAAATGCTTGAATGAATATAATCAGAGGTGTCACTAATAATTAATAATTATAATTAACACTAATAATTTCCATCATCAGTTAATCTGCAAGGCTTAATTAACAGCAAAAAAAAAAGCTCATTAAATTTGATTTAAAACAGCCTGTGTCATTCTCTTTCGAAAGCTCATTTTACATGGCAATCAGCACAAAATGCAAAAACTATTCAATCTACGATTAAAGAAAGGCATTCTACAGGAACATCTGAAACCAGAAACTCTCAGTTTTCAAGAATTAAAAACACCAAATGCTGTTAACTGATTATCGGTACAGCTTTAGATTTATTCTCTGTTAATCACCTAATGAATCACTGGAGCTTGGCCTGTCTGTTCATGGAAATAAAAATGAAACACACTATTTCCGCAACCATATACCTATGGTTTTTGTGTTAACAGTTAGATAAGAAGATTGGTTTCTCATATCTCCTAAGTAAAAACAGCCCAAGAAGCAGCTAGCATTGCTCTTTCCACAGCTTGAGAATTTAAAGAAGTTAAAACAACTGTACTGTTTGAGACTCACACATTGCCAGGCAGCAATTTGTTACAAATAAACTACAACTTCTAGCTATACGGCAACTTGCATGCTCAAAGTGATATTTCATTTACAATTAGATCAGAGAAAAACTGATGATTTATCATTTGATTTATCAGATGATTCATCTGTTGGTTGTTTCAAGTCTGCTTACAGTCCCAAAAAAGTGCTCCATTTGTTTGATTGTCACTACGAGACAATTTAGGTGGAGAGGAGGAGGAAAAAAGCCAGGAACAATAAACCCAAACTTAGCCAGACAACACACAACCCAGCAGACATGTACACTGATTGGAAGAGGTGACTCACAAACAGATGACATCAGGCGCAAACCCAAGCCCCGAGGCTGCTGTCCAATCAACGCGCGCTCTTCTCATTGTTTCTTAAAGATCAAGCAGTCTGACTGAGGAGCATTTAAAGAACCATCTTTCACCAAGGATTACAGTAGTTGCAACAAACAGTTTTGAAAACTGGCTTTTCATCAGTGGCAACCAGTGTGGAAACTCGGGGCTGATACTAAACAGTTTAAAAGGGCTTCGCAGTGGTCTCAGTGCATGCTGACGTGCATTTAAAAAAGGTGAGGGGGCGGGGGGACAAAGGCCCAAAGTGGAGACCTTTCACAATGGCTCGACACGAAAACTCCTTCTGGAAGGCTGCTCGAGCCATGATTTCATTTTTCACTTGTTTGCCACGGACCAGTGATCTGTGTGGCAGTCCTTTGCTGACTTTCTACAAAAACTTTTACAGTGGAAAAGTCACTAAAACAGGAAAATAAGGTAATAAAATACAGGTCCACAATCATTTGAGTCCTTAAAATGACTCATTACTTGAATCACATGTTGCTCGTGTCCCATTCAAGGACAGCTGATCACTGATTCAATGTGTTGGTTTCACTAATGCGAGCTTCAGTACTTTAGACGAAGGGATCACCAGAAACAGTATCTGTATTGGTAGCGGAAGGAAGGAAGGGAATGACTGGGCTGATTATTCTGCTGAAACAGTGACTCTCAGAAGTTCGGATAATAATTCAGTTCAGTTAGGGAGACGAAAAAGAAGACATGGGTGGACGTGACGGATGCAGAAAAAACACGTAAATGACAGGATAGGGTGAAAGGTAGATGGATGGAAGTGCAGAGGGAGGGGTGAATATGACTCTGTCTCTCCCTCGCTCCTTTCATGTTATAATTTATGCTGTCTGATTAATTCCTTTTACCCCAGCGGCTGGAGTGATTCCTCTGGCTGCCTCCTCCCCGCCCCTGCACCTCCCAACAACTTAACCTGCTCTGCTCTCCCTGTCTACTGTACCCCCTCTTCCTCTCTCAAGCCCACCTGCTGAGCCCCCCCCCCTTCCAATCCATGCCACGCAGCAGCCAGAAAGGCAGGAGGAGTGCCATAACCATGGTAACCATAACACGGCTTCTAGCACAGGCTGCAACAAGTCCCCCACACCTAATCTAAGATCTGCCGCGACGCTTGTTTCGATTCTACAGACAGAATAATGTCGAGTTTAGTCATTAAAGGGCAAGTTCACCCAAAAACAATAATAAGAAGTACTTAACATCCTCTTTCATCCACTTCAACAGTTTTGATTTGTCAATATGAGGCGTCAGGGGAAAAAAAACTTGAATTTTCTGGGTGGGGAAATGACTCTGTCAAGCAGCTTTGTGCATCCAAAGATGACTCATTTTGATAACTGACTAATTGTTCAAGTCATTTAGTAAAATATTAACTGTTAGAGCAGGCTGAAAGTTTTTATATTTATAAGAAATAATTTGGGGGTTGACATGGGGATGGCATCAATTCCCAGAATAAAATTTTGCTACTTTAAAAAAAAAAATTTTTTTTACATCATTTAAAAACATCTTCAATTTTGAGAATTGATAAATTGTCACTGAAATTGTTACTGAAGTTACTGAAATAGGGGAAGATGAAGAATAAATCAATCTAGGAAAGATAATCCAGAAAATCAACACAATTTAGACTTTAATTCAATCTCACAGATAAATTTCAATTAAGGTAAAGGGCCATTCATAAGGAAAATTTTATATATATATATATATATATATATATATCCTTATGAGGATAAAGCTTATTAAGCTTAAACTGAATTGATTTTGTGACTAAACTATAAAAATTGCCATTACTAAGCTAACTCTTAAAACCATCTGAAGTTCTTATGATATGAAATCAAATGTGCAAACTCAAACTATAAAGCAAAACAAAAACCCCACCAATTTAACCAAGAGCTTTCCCACCATGTGACCTGTCCAAAAAGGCAAAATTTGTTAAATCAAAAGAAATTTATAGAGCTCTCACTTTACGGCTTCATTCAGAGGGCACTGTCATGCTTTAAAAAAAAAAAATTTGAAGGTTACCAGATTGCTTTCAGCAAAAGTGAAAGGTTTCAAGTTGAAAACTATACTCTGGAGTTTCATCCAAACACCTGGAAAAACAGCTTTGGTTTTCCTCTCGACTCATTTATCGTTATAAGTTGTTGTTACCACAAGTGGTTTGGCTTGGTCTCTGGGGGGATGCGATGCTTTTCTGTAGGATGGATAACGTCTGCAGTCAGTTACTGTTACACAGCTGTCCCTCAGCAAAGGGAAAAAAACAGAAAGAGAGAGAATATCCTCTCCTTGTGTCCCTATAGCACTGCAACTATGCAATGTTTGACTGTTGGAAAATTTTTATTGTGATTTCATTCCCTTAGTAAAGTCAGGAAATCTAATTTCTATAAGAAAACCTGTTAATATGTAGACTTCACAAATTTGATCACATAATATCAACACTGTCATATAATCTGCCTTTCTCTGTGGTGTTTTAGATCAACTAAAAGCAGATATGCTATAAACATGATGTTAATCTCTCAGCTCAGTGATGGGATATTCCCTGTGTGCCGAGTCCAAGTCATGTTGGTAAAACATATTCCTTTTTTCGCTCTCTCTATGATGCTGAGAGATGCACTTCATGTGTCTGGCAAACATCCCTGCTGTAGTTTGACTGGCTTGAATTATAGATAGGAGACGCGAGCCACCCGCTGCTTGTTTGTTTGCTCAAGACTCTGAGTAAGCAGAGGGAATGCCAAAGGAAAGAGAGGGAGAGATGAAACACGAGAAGAAAGAGACAGAAAGAGAGAGACAAAGAGCAGAGAAGATGAAGAAGGGATGGAGTAGATGGACAGAACAGGAAACAACAGAAGAGCTACAAGAGCTTGCTGAGCACCATCAAGGTTGGGAGTTTGAATCCCGAAGACGCCATCTGTGCTGCTAATACAACAATGAGCATCAAAAGCGAGCTGTGCAGCACAATTTGGAAGAACGTGTTTGCAGCCAGCTCCCAACATATTTTCCAAGAGTACTGAAGAGAATTTTAGTGTGCTGTGGTTAGGTTTACAGGCTTGGATGCTATTGTCCATCTGATGGAAGTTGAGAAACAAAAAAGCTCATCGCAAACAGAAGACACGAGAAATGTTAATAGAGGCAGAAAGAATTAGCAACAAGCAAAAACAGAAAGAAGTAAGCCATACAGTAACACAGAAACAGATGCACAGTGATCATGATGGGAGCAGAAAACAGCCCGTTTCATAGTCACCATACCCGCAGCCATAATAGTTTGTCGCCAAGTGCCCTCTTACATCACCAACCGCTGGTCCCTGCACTGCACCTCACCAGCGGTTCTTCTGAATCCAAGGGGGAACCCTCCTCTACCCATCCAGATTACATTACACATGGCTCAGGGCTCTGATGCGGCTTCAGATACAGAGCATACAAACCCCGGCCCACAACCACATAGCCCAGCTCAGCGCAGGCCCCATCCTGTGGTCTCCATGCTATGAAAGAATATTTTTCAATGCCTTTAACATTTCCTAACTATACTCCCCCCCACATGCTGCTCTCATTTAGATGTTTTTTTTTTTTTTTTTTTTTAACTGGGGAGTCCAAACTGTACCAGTGGCTGTGACAAGTGGCTCTGGTGGGATGCATACACCGTTTCAAAGATTTGGATAGAAGGCTCTGGTGAGTTCTGATAAGAGTGGGGAAGATTCAAGGATGACTAATCAACATCGGATCTAAAGGATGGGAGTAAAGAACTGAGGTCTCCTTATTTTTGGATTCCAAGAAGTACTAGACTGGAGATATATTACAATTACTTTGTTTATACAACTGGGACAGATGAGTAGCAATGGTAGAACTCCATTGTATGGAGCACAAATCATAGGAATTGTAATCCTGGAATATCTCATTGAAATTCATGTGTTCTCCCTTAAAAAGGGCACCAAATAAATATATTCGTAGACCTACATGTTGCCGCATATCAGCATAAGGGTGATAATGTTCCTCAGTAGATCTGTGCCTGATGCCTTTTAATGGATCAAGCAGAGAATCTGATAAGCAGATAAACAGCATAATGAAAGCTGGGAGGCCACAGAGCAAAAGATGGAGAGAAAACACCAAAAAAAACAAGAGATTTGAAAAAAAAAATGCGGACAGGCGAGAGGACAGAGGTGCTGATGTACGCAGGAAAAAATCAGTATTGTGCTAAATGCATGGCTAAAAAGATGAATAAATAATCGTGATGTTATAGACGTTATAGTGGCAAACATGTAGACAAACAGGCTCCTACTAATGGAAACAGCTGAACACAACACACACGCACGCACACCATTACAACATCGTCAGCTCCCACCCTTTTCATCCATCTCTCTTCTAGACATCAATTAAATCTCTTTCCATTGGCCGGGTCTTGTACTATATTAGCACCCTACCTTCCCTCGCTGCCTCTGAGTGAGTTTCTCTTTAATCTTCAGGAGATGTTACCATTGATGGGCCTATTGATTTGATGTTGCGCCAGCTGCTTTTATCTCCAGTAACTCAAAAGAGGTGCGGGAGAGAAGAGATGCACTCCCCACCAGGTCCAACCATGCAGACTTTTTTTTTTTTTTTTAACAAGACAGTCTTTCTTAACCTGGGGTGGTCAGAGCCGTTTTCAGAGATGGGTTCAGAGATCGTCTACTGACTTTGGAAATCACAGAATCGTAGTTAATACTTATGCAAATGTGACTATGCTTAGTCTGTTCTTGTTAAAACAGGCTGAACTTAAAATCTGTTTATAAATGAGGTTAAATATAATCTGTTTTGCACACACACTTATTTATTTTAAGTGTCAAGCCTTACTGGCATCACTCACACAATCTAAGCATGACATTTGATTTGAGAAAGTGACATTTACAAAATCAAATCAAACAACAAACACATCAAATCATCTGAATGTACAGAAGTTAAAAAAAAAAAAAAAGACACCTCACATCCCATCAGCAAACTTCTTTGAAGTTTAACCATTTAGATCTGATGTTTTTAACATACAGAAGTCTCTAAAGAGAAAAAGAAAGGAGTCCTCTCTTGATTTGGGCCAAAAAAAAAAAAAACTGTGTTGAGGATTTCAACATAGCACTACTCTGCAGGAGTCCTCTGTATTTGTTGGTAGAGCGAAACGAGGGCGCTACCATCCAGCTGACCACATGTGGAGCTCGTCCAAAACTCTGCGAGAGCCGATGCTGGTGCGTTTTAACCACAGAGCTGCATACACAGGCCCGCGGGGCCTCACTGTGCAGCGGCAACACAGAGGCCGCCTGTCACCACGCGCCATCTCTGGGGCACAATGCTCTTTCTGCCCTACTCCGTCCATTTATTTATATGTTTGTACCACATCTGCACACTCACATGTATATATGTGTATCGTATTATTACTTTTGATCTGTTTAGGAATGTGTTTTATAAGTAAATGTGTGTGTGTGTGTGTGTGTGTATCTTTGTGTTTTTGTGCGTAAGAGGGTCCCTCGAGAGAACGTGGCAAGCCTGTGTTTTGCAGAGTGGCTGCCAAGCATCCCCGGCTGACTAACAGGGTTAGGGTTGATATTCTGCTATCGATCATATGTACAAATAACATGGTGACTTACCAACAGTGTGTAATTATCACCCCCCAAAATAAAATAGCTGGCTCTACTTAGGGACTCTGCCTTTCAATCAGCTTTGGTCATCTGCTCACTCCCTCACTGTTTATTTTTTCTTGTGCTCCTCATGCATGGATTCATTCTATACACCTTTAAGTAAAAAAAAAAAAAAAAAAAAGTTCAGAAGATTTTCCTTGTGGGTGTAATGTGGGAACTGAGGTCGCAGAAGATTTTCTGTGTCAGACGCTCCAGCAATTTTCCACCTCAGGAGTTTGTATGATTTCTTTAAGGCTTCTTCCACAGCTGTGGTGGGAACAAAAGCAGCAGCGGCAGTGTGGGGTAAAGTGCATTAAACTTCACAACGCTGATAAGTATGACACTTCCCACAATGACTGTCCAATCTGTCCAAAACCATAATGTCATGTGGGAATGATTTTTTTTCTTCACAGAAGGCAAAACCACTGACTTGGATAGCCTGGACCATTTAAGTCTTTGATGTTTGTTCTATGCTACATTTCATTAAATTAAAATGTATTCATTTAGTGCCAGTTCCCAACAGCAGAATGCGTGAAAGCATTTAGGGCATCTTCACCTATCCAAGTCTTTAAGCACATGCTGCATGGGGCAGCCTTAAAAGTAGTTTCATGCTCCCAAATGTGAATTTTTGCTGGGTTTATTTCCTTTATGACAGAAAAATGATGACTTACATTTAACTAATTTATTCTTGTCACTCATCCATTCATTCCTTCTTGTTTTTGTGCTCTCGTTCATGCATTCTTCTGCTCATCTCTCTATCATTCTGATCTATCCATCTCATCTATAAAAACATCTAATGTTTGCATCTGTGGTTGGCTGAATTGTTTAGCCATGATTTGTAATGTAAATATGCGGTTGCGTATGAGGGGCATCGCTCCCTCTTGACGCCGCCTGAACACACACAAACACAAATGTGCACACATCCACACACATGCAAACACGCTGCATATTCAGAGAGCAACCAGCAGCTGCCTGGCTCAGCTCTGTTACTCCTACTAAGCCATAATTGTTCCCGGGCCTCTCCTCTCTCAGCGCGGGTCCACCCGAGCCAAGCGGCTAACCATCAGCAGCCCTTATGGCTCACTTCGCCTTCAGGCTTGGACTGCCCTCGATGGAGCCGACAGTCTCCATTGAGGGCAGTCTCAGATGATTAGTAAGGCTACTTAGCTTTCGTAGTCAAATGTGCAATTGGTTAGTGAGTTGGTGTTTTCATGAGAAGCCTGCAAGATTATTACAAAGAGCAGGAATCAAGAATCTGCTGCAAAATTGCCAATAAGTAACAAAAAGCACCCAGGGAAAGTACAACATTACAAATAATGCAACGACTATCTGATTCTCATCTCTACAGCTTCGTTACCCTTGTGATGTCTCTGAATCTGTGTGTATTTATCTGTTGCTCAGTCTTAAAGCCCCGTCCTATCTCTCTCTCACTCCCTCACTTGTTTAATCTCAGTCCAAGCAAAACATGTTGGGCAACCAAAAAGCCAAGAAGCTCGACCGAGGCCAAACCAGAGATCACTGCTCTCATCCTGGACTTCTTCCCTCCTTTACTCCCTCCAGCTACTGCATATGATGATGCTGCTGCTACGAAGCACGAACGGGCTTTTAACCAATTACTTCCACTGATCAAACTCCATGATTTTTCTGATTTTTTTTCCACGACTGGCTCATGAGGAAGCACCTCATCCAGAGCCAACATGTTTTAGGACAATTTCACATGCAAGGTTTTCAATTTCCAAGAATTCTGCTTTGGTCTGCTGCCGATGTGTTGTTTAATGCAACACCTGGAAAATGTGACTTTAAACATGGTGTTTTTCCATGACGACAGGTGATGCAGTGATTTCGTTTTTCCACCTTTGCTGCCTGGCTGATAATGGCTTAAAAAACAAACTTGTGTCCAATGAGGACTTTAGGAGAGAGTAACATGGAAATTCCTGTTTCATTTTTAATGCCTCCTTTTAGAAAGCTTCAATGCTGGATCAGGCTGGAATGGCGATTTCTTTGTCAACAAATCTAAACCACATCACCTTTTACCCATGTTTTGTTTGCACTTATCTTTTTGTCTGTTACAGTTTCCACTGCAGGTTCAGATGCTTTTGCAGACAGCAAAATCATCTCCATTCAAAGTGGAAATAGGAAAGAAGGAGATGCAGTTGAGCAAGTGAACCCTTAAAATTTTCCACCAACAACTTAACAACAGCACACGTTTAGGGAGGAGCTGTGTGTATGTGTGTGTGTGTGTGTGTGTGTGTGTGTGTGTGTGTGTGTGTGTGTGTGTGTGTGTGTGTGTGTGCTATTCAGGTGACAATGAGACTTGAGGCCTTTATTTTCCATGGTAAACCACAGCAGGCTTAACCTCGCTTAACTGTACACAAGAAACGCGGATGTGCACGCACAAACACAAAGACACAAAATGCACTTGGACACACACACACACACACACACACACACACTGAGAGAAACCGGTGCATCAGAGAAGACTTGTATTGGCAAAACATAGTAAAATTTTGCCCTCAGTACAGTTTTGTTGCAAATGCAAAAACAGTGCACTTTTGCCTTTCAGACCTGGAAATAACATCTACACACTCTGTTTAGCTCTACTAAGGTTGGTAATATTGTTTCTGTTGCCATAAGCAGAAACTCCTGAATGTAATATCCAGGTTATGTTTTATGCAGCAGCATCTCACATTCATTTGACCAGCCTCGTAGGCACTGAGGAGTTTTCGCCTTGAAAACCTAGAGATCAACAGCACAAGCATCATTTAAAATAAATAAATAAATAAATAAAGTAATGCACTTTGCCATTAATATTTTTGAGATGGTGCCATAAAACACTCCACTGTGCACATATTATGAGTGGATATAATTACTACAAACAGAGGTTCTGTGTTCCTACGATGCTGGGTTACCTTTGGGGGAGACTGCACAAATATGAAAGCAGGTAGATATAAAGAGCAGAGGAGGAGTGTTCTGGGTTTTTCGGTGGGAAACGTTGAAGATGGAAGGCCTGCTTTAATATAACATTGTTTTCTATATTTGTTAACTTTAAATGTGGAGTTCAATGTGCACAAATGATCATATTCCTCTCATATTTCTTATTTACATGTGCTTTTTTTTGTTAATCGCGCCTGCACGTGCACTGCAGCCCTGACAAATTCTGTTAAAGAAGCTTTATGTAGACACAAATGTATGACCCAGTCACACAGAGCAATCAGACACTCCCATGCCTCTCACCTTCACTAAACAGAGAAAAAAAACAAAAACAATCTTAGGCGAACAAACAGCGACTCAGGACCTTCATGTGTGAAAACAGTTTGTTTTAATACTTCCTTTAGGTCATACAGTTTTGAATTAATGATCAATAAAGTTATTATTTCTTGTACTATTAATCAAAGGTCTTGTTTTTGTTTTTTGGAGTTCAGCTCTTTAACTTTGGTGACATTCTCTCCTTCAAAAAAGGGGAAAAAATGAGAATAATAATAAAATCAACAGTCCTCTTCTTTGCTTCCTCTAATCAAAACAGCACACCACTGACTTGATGTTTAGCTAATGGATGCTTAATTGAAACCAGTATTCCCTCAGCTGCTCTGGGATTAATGTGACTCTGCGGGGGATCAACTGGAGCCTGGATGGCACTCAAGCTGCGCTGCTTGTTTGAGACAGTGTCAGAGTTATGGCTGTCTTTAATTGGAGGCATTAAGACCATAGGCCCATTTTAAAATAAAAACAGAAAACAAATTAAAGCGCAGACAGGGCAAAGGAGAGAGACGAAGGGTAAAAAGAACGCACTCGAGACAGCGAATTGGGAAGGGATGAGGGTCGCCACGCTTTGCAGCTCAGTAGGGGAGCCAACAAGTCCTCTGGGTCCTGACAGTGGGTTGACTGTGCCTGTGCCTGCTGTAAATCTGCTTCTGTCTGGGGGATGATTCAACAAGGGGGCCATAAAAACATCATTGGTGGCGACTGTTTGTCTGACAGACTGTTAGAATAGAGCCCGTCCTCTTCTCTTCCCTCTGAACGAAATAAAAATGACAGTGTGACATCTGCAGCTAGTCGATGGTGGTGATGGATGTGCACCTTCACCAAAACAAATAAAATAGATGCTCCGCCAGTCAGAGCTCACTTGGCCAAATCAGATCAGATTAGCTCAGATCCTTTAATTCAAATAATTTTGTGGGTTTTTGTTTCCCAGCAAACTGTTTTTCACATTGTACTTCCCTCAAATCTATAGAAACCCTGAGGGATAATCCTGTGTAAAACCCTCTACATAGAATCAAAAATCTAGGATGATGATCCACATGACTGGTCACAAGTGATTCTTTTTAACTCAAATATTAAATCCCTTTTGCTACAGACCCACTAGGAAAAACAGGGGTTGGAGACCACGGTACCACCACTGAACTTGCAGTCTCATTGCCTTTGAAAAGGTTGCTTCAAACATGAAGACCAGGTCCGTGACCACTCTGTCAGTTGCTGCATTCAAAGCGAATTTGGTGCATTGACACAGCGATAAAACGGCAATAAGACGGAGTCAGCCTGCTATCATTCTGCTATCAAACGGGTTTGCCACCCTTTACTGGAGCCCATCAATCTTGTTTTTATATAAAATTTACTCAGAATACAACCAGCTGAGTGGAGTCCCCTGTGGCAGAGACGCACTGCCGATGAGTTGTGCTCACTGGCGCAGAGGGACTCAGATTGACTGCAACGTGCTGGCAACCTGTCTGTGTTTAGAAACTGGACTGCAATTGCTTGCAAACATTTGCCAATCTGTCTGAGAGGGACTGCAGCCAGTCTGAGTCAAACCACAATCGTTTGGAGAGAAGCTGCTTCCCACCTGTGCAGTCGACCTGCTTTGCACGTTCAACCTCTGGTTATCACAACTACATGCAATCAGTCAGCAAATGCAAAAACAAAAAAATTCAGTGCAATCACCAAGCCACCACCGGTTTTTTGTTTTTGAGTTGCAAGGAGGTTGCTGTCCTATTTTTACTCTAGTATGACTGAGACATTTAGGACACTACTGAACTTGTGAGTTTAAAATTACACCCGATGAAGTTAAAGAGTTTCAACCTGATTTGGTTACAACATTGTAATCTTTTTAATGTATAAAGAGTAACATCAGTCATTTGGGAATCATAAATCAATTCTGGCTTGTGGACTAATATAACAATGGCCCCATTTTAAAGGCGGGGTCATCCAATCCATCTGCAGTTTAAGAATCACTTTAAAGGATAAGATCTGACTTTTAAACAGGGGAAGGACACTGGCAGAATCTGGTGCAGCAGCCATGAAGAGAAAGAGTCTCGTCACCATTTCCCACCTGATATTTAATAAAAGCCAAATATTAGTGTAAAAAATGATATAAGCTACAACACAGAGTTGTACTGTCACTCAGTGTTGGTCAAAGAAAAAAGAAATCTACAATCATTTTGGCTGTAGCAACCCCTTTGCTCCCTTTGATTTCTTCAAATAGATCCACTTCCTATTGTTGAAAGCAGCAACTGACTTTCAGAATTTGACTTAGCCGTGGATTTGTGTTCCTTTTCCTTGAGTGCGGTGGTGAAACGGTTAAAGGTGTTCGTAAGGTGTCAGAGTCTGTTTCAACTGAGCCTGTGGTTTTTTTTCTACCAGGTGCACAACGCGGTTTCCAGCTTCTCATTGTTTACTGCTAACTCCCTTCCGCTACTGCAGTTACCTTCTTCCTCCATTGTTCTTGTTCTCTCTCACTATCAATCTCTCCTCTTTCAATTTCTTTCACTCTTAGTACAACTTTCTCCATGTTTTTCCTCCATCTGATCAACCCAATCTGTACCCATATGATAAATCAGATGATGTGTTTCTTTTGTTGTTCACTTCCTGCCCACCCACCTCTTCCCTTTCATCTGTCCTTGGTGTGCATACAGTGTTTCCCACATACATGTCCTGTACTATGTACAATACCTACGCCATCACACACCCACACACGCTCACACACACAGATCAACCACAGTGCAGTGCATATCACGGTTGCTCTAGTTTTTTGTTTGGCCCTGAAAAACGTTCACACAAGCTGATTTACCACAATATCTTTTCACATACCTACACACAAAACACTGAATAAAATGCTTCATGAGCTTCATTACTTCCTGAAACATGTTAAACTACCAGTGACATCAATTTCATTCTCATTGAGGCTTTTTGAATTTGTCTTCTGCTCTTTTTTTCAACAACCCCCTCAAATCACCTCTTCCTCTCGCTCAAATCCACCTCATGTTCGTCACCCCCCCTTTTGCGTCAACTCCACGCTTCCGATAATTGCATCATGATTTCTATCATTTCTGCTCTCTCATCACCAGCTGATAGGAAAAAAACATGCTCTTGTCGCGTGTCCATCTGTGTATGTGCGTGAGTATTGCACTCTTTAAAAGCCTGGGGGGGTTCTTTCTATTGACCAAATGAATAGGTTCCCATGACCGCAAAATGTGGGGATGGGTGTCTCTTCGTATTCTGCAGAGGAGGGCCAAACAAAGGTAGGAAATCAATTTGACGCATGGCCGAGCTCCTTTTGAGGAAACTTGTTGAAGAGGGAATTCCTCCCTTTTCTCACTTTAAAATGACATTAACAGATGGACACAACACCAAAACATATGAACTCAAAGACTGAAAGAAACAAGCCATTAGTCCAATGTCCCCATAGCTCTGTTCATAACATGGTCAACTCTACTGGAGAAACTCTAACTAGTCACTAACATGCTTGGTAAAAATGGTATATTGTGGGGAAACAGCTTTGTGAGATGTTGGAAAAGACAGGATGACAGGACACGTAGGAATATTTGGGATAAAATGTGGGATATTTATCAGACCTAGAAATAACAATAACTGTAGTTCTGGATTTGGGTAACACTATAACAATATATGCAAGTCTGATCTTATATATTCATATGCAAGGTCTTCTGTAAGCACGCTACAATATTCTTCAGTGTTTTGTCTCCATAGTGTAGTGGTTTACACATTCACCTAATGTGCAATAGGTCCATGGTTTGACTCAGAGAGGAGACACAAATCCCTTTGGGTTGTGTTAGGAAGGGCATCTGGGCTAAAAGTCTGCCAAATCAACCGTGTGGACCTACCTGCTGTGGCAACCCCTTGCAAATAAAGGAGCAGACAAAAGTAGCTTTCTTAGCTGAATATTAAAGTCTAGTTTATGGTCACCGCTTTGGCTGTTTTGCACGCTGAATGTGATGTCACTGCAGCTCCATCAGCTTTTATACTGGCGCTTGAGGTGCATTGGGACTCTGACTCTCTGCAGTCCAGTTGCCACTCAGAAAAACCTCCTCATCAGTGCTGGTATAGGAGTACGAGGAATTAAAACGGGAAACAAAACATAGATTCCAGAAATTCTCATCTTCTCAAGGTCTCACCGTCTCTATAATCTAGGAATCTCTGAGCACCTGTACTCATATATAATTGAAATGGCAGTGAAGACTGACACAACCTTACACTTGTTTCTTAAACCCAGCCAGGTTACAGAAATCAAGCGGTGTACGGCAAGCTGAAATGACACCAAAGCGTGGTGCACAACAACAGATGAAAATTCATTTTTGGACGTTACCATTTGAAAAGGCAACAACGGCGGGCATAGACTTGGGGTTAAACTGCTAACTCTAACCCTAACAACCACACAAACAAGAGGAATACAACATTATTTCTTGTCCTAACCTGGCAGATTATAGAGTTTTCAAAATAACACACATTGTGTTTTCCACTGCACTGTGCATATGCGTGATTTAAGGTCATGTGTTGGAGGAAATAAGTTTGAAGGAGGCAGAGAAGATGTAAAGTACTGCCGACTGGAGGGATTTACTGTGCAAGCAGTGTATCATGAAAGTGTGATTTCAATGCATATTACTGATTGAGGGATGTATATTTATGTGTCATATGTGTCTCTACTACATACTGTATAACACATATGAATAGCACATAAAGTTGGTGGCTGCCACCGTGTATAGCAGGCGATTATCATATGAGGGAGGAAAAGATTTCTGCTCCTGTGTGTGTGTGTGTGTATGTGTGTGTGCGTTCAAGATCACAGCCATGTGTGCTGGGCTGCTTCATGCGGCTGTGGAGGCTCCAGCTGGTCTAGGCAGAGCCACGGGCACGGGGTGGAGAGGGGCGGAGGAGGATGGGGTTTGTGTTTCATTTAGTCGACTATTTTTATGAACACTATTTCAATAAAGTGCATATTAAAATGATGATAAAGGTCAGCTGCGGAGGCTGAGGTTTGGAGGGCGAAACGAGTGGAGGAAGGAAAAGTTGGTGGAAGAACATTATCAATTACTAACATCAACACTTCAAACATGAATGTTTATTTGCAGTGGAAAGCCCATGATGGTGATTATTAATTTAACAAATAATCATGTGAGTCAGTGATCAGGTAAACCACTCAGTTTGCTACCATGATGATTAACTAACTAACTAATAGTCTCCACCAGAAGCCTGACCTAGTGAACTATTCTTTTACTGTAAGGCTTGTCATTTAAACATTTTGGACTTCTAGTCTGGACTTGACTGATTGGCTGAACACTGAATGCATCGTCCAGCCGAACTCTACAGCAACTGACAAGATTAGTCCAAGAAACAATTCTATTTATGTCAATAAATAACAACATATCAATCTTAAATAACTACCATGATGACTTGATGACATGTGAACCCTATCTGACAAACTCTATTCAACAGCATGCTTTCTTTTACAACACGTGAACATAGAAACAATTAGACATTATATCACTGGTTAGCTTTGTAATCTAAGTATTCACAGGTTTTATTAGGCTGCTGTTTCATTTAGCTTTCCACTTAAACAACAAACTGATATTTACTGCTTTAAAAAAAAAAACACTTTTATTGGTGCTTTATAACAACCAATCCATGCGTAGAGATCATCATGCTTGCACTGCAAAGTTTGTACTGTTGCACTTTATCATTTAAAGCGGGGAAATAAGCTTACAAGTTCTCAGTGAGAAGAGAAGAAGAGAATTGAAAAAACAAACAAAGAAACCCACCAAGTTTTCAGCGCACACAACGCGCCATCCTAAACCAGATCAACGCTCAAAACAAGATGTGATGTCAGTGGCAAGCAATCTGGAAACCTACATACACACACACACACGCGCGCGCGCACGCATCCCTCACTTGAAGAGTGTAAACAGGTTGTAAATTTCCTTACAGTGGATGGATGAAAAGAATCAAGAGCTCACATGGAAATTTGTCATGTATGATTGCATGTGGTTGTCACACTGCAAACAGCAGAAATGCCAGCACAGCGGTAAACGCCCCACATGTGGCTGATGCTGCGGGGCCAAAAAAAATCATTAAGTCAACATGAACGGCGGAAACACACTTCAAACACCTCAACTAAAAATATTCAGTTTTAACAGATAAAGCATTTTCAGTGTGATTGAGACATTCCCCTCTGCAGCTTTCTTTTTGGCAAGTCATGTAGCTGGATAGGTGGAGCAGGGTTGTGGCACCATGACAAACTTATGTATCAGTTTCCTTACCCGGGCGCCATTTTTCAAACAAACTTATAGGGGATTTATACTTCTGTGTTAAATCAGCACCACAGGTACATCGTAACTGCAAACCTTTGTGAAACCGATGTTGTAACCTCCCTAGAAATGTAACTATATGTTACCACCTGTGCAGCCTGCACAGGTATAAATGCTGGCCAATGGCGGTGGCCACTTCCAGAGGCTACACTGTATGCTCTACATAGATTCCCTGCATAAGTATAAATTAAGCGTTATGATAAATATTGAGCTGAAGTCTGACTTACGAAGAAAAACAGATACAAGCACTTTGATGTGGTGAGTCTTTATGAAAGCTTTTTTCCTATCAGCTATGTAGAGGTACTGCAATTTGGAAAACATATACATTTAAGCATGTGCTGAGCTCTGCACTCATTTGCTGTGTATTTCTAACCCAGAACACACCTCACTCCCGCTGTTTAGCTCAGTTTATCTGCACACGATTTTCTTTATCATCACCGTCTTCAAGAAAGTTAGCTATTGTCTTTTAGTCAACGGCTATTCTGATTAAACCCTGGTTTGTGTTGGCCTTTTATAAAAGGGGAAATTACAAAGCAGATGCTATCAGTTTATTAGAGATTTATGCTGAAACTGTAAATTTAAATTCCTAGAACATCTTTAAGCAAGTTTTTTTTTAATGTCTCCTCCTCCTATGCCTTTATATCTTCAATGTAAGCACACTGTCAGATGTCAAGCTCAGCCATGAATATAAGAACATTCATAAAAGCGAGGCCATGGGCTCAATTTACAGATTAGACTGAGCACAGTTGAAACTTTGGTAAGGACTAAATATTGTGGATATTTTAAAATTCCCATGTGCTAAAGGCTTTTGTAGTGCATATATAAATTACAGTATATCAAATTAGCTTAATTTACATGATCAGCGACTCCTGAAATTCATATTAATAATTGCCTATGAATAAAATTGTGTAAAGCATCATTTGGTTTCTTTTTTTGGAAAGTACAAGATGATTAGGTGCATGTTACATACAAAACTCATCTAGAAAGGTATCAACTTCTTTTGCGAAACTGTCTGATTATTGTCAGTAATGAGGAGGAAATGAAACTACACTTTAATTCCCATAGGTCATGTGACTTCTTTAAAAAAAAATCCCACTCTCTCGCTTTCTCTCTCTCTCATGCACACAAATACACACACAGAAACCCAGTGTAGAGTGTAATCACCTGAATATCACTTGATTTCCTACAGCTATGTAAATCTTACATCCTTGTTGGAGTTTTACCCGCATTTAAAAGACGAGGTTTAAAAAAACTGAATGTTGTGGGTATGTACTGACAGGAGCACAGCCTGAGAGCTGGAATAATCAGAGAAAAATTTTATATTTTACTTATGTTGACTAATAACTTTAACTAAAACATGCAGACTGAAGTTGTAGACTATGCTGATGTAAACCCCTTCGTGTCAATAACATACAGAAACTTACCTTTTGCTTTAAAAAAATAAATACTGATTTATTAATCCAAGTGCATTAACTTTAAATTTCACCTAACTGTTCATATATATTTACACATATATGCTGAATATGCTGATGCAGTGGTTTAATCAACAGCGAACTATGAAACTCTTCACTGCCCCGGGACACATGAGGAAGGAGGGCACCTACAAACTGTGTGATGTGGTTCAGTGTCTGTCTTTTTAAATGGCTAACTCCACAAAGCAGCAACATGCTTTCTCTGGGAAGCTGCGAGACGCACAAACATGATAACAGTAACATGTTAGGCTGCACACCGCACACCTATTAAAATAAATATTAGATATAATGTGCTTTTGCACTTCTTTTTATGGGCTATCCTGAAGGCAGCATGGATTCAAAGGTGTTTTTTCGAGGTGGATACACTCACTGCAACTCAAGGCTTTATTCTGGGTTTAAGTAATGTTCACAGTTAGTTTATCCAGTGAGTAAATTCTGCTGCATCACTACTTTGTTAAAGTTAAACCACACTTTTTAAAAATGAAAAACATGATATTGTGGACAAAGATATGTGAGAAACTAGCACTTAAAATTTCTCTTTTTTTTTTTTTTAACTTGACCAACAAACCCTGAGTGCAGCATGACTTTATATTATATATGTATATATGTGTGATATCTGCTGGTGTTACAGAGAGACATTGCTGTCACTGATTAACTACAGCCTGTGAACACACATCTGGGAGGTCTGGACAGCTCACTCTGTAAACAACAATGTAGAAGTTTGCATGGTTTCGCTCCACAGGCCAATGACTCACCTGGGTGCAACATCCCGCAACTCTCTCACTGACTCACACACACATACATGAACACACACACACCACATAGACAAACACTTAGGCCTAAACAAAGAGCCTCTTTGTGAACCTTGACCTCATGTCAACTGCTTTTGTTTCGGGTCTGTATTTTTGTTTTTGTTTTGTTTTTTTTCCATCCTGCTAATATTGCAAGCACTTCCCCTTTATTTAGCTGAACACACTTGCTGGTTAAGTTGTTACAGTGTCTGGTGCTCCCATCCAAGCAGAACACTGGCTTGGATGGGAGTAAAGAATGAAAATGAACGCTTAAAAAAACAACAACAACAAAAAAAACACTTTTAGTGAATTTAAATTTACTTAAGATTTTATTGACGTGCACGTTGCACAACACGGCATCTGAGATGGTCTGAAACACTGCTTTAGGAAGATTATTTTAAAGTGCTAACACACATGATGTGAACTAAAATGAAGTCCAGCACAATTGACCTCTAGCATATTCTTGGTGGCAGGAAACGTGGGTGGAATTATGGGAAATGTGGTCTTCATTTAGAGAAACACCAGCACTAATGCCACACGAGGTTACCAACCTTCAAGACCCCGTGTCCTCATTTTAGTTTCATATTAACTCCAGAAACTTTAGCGCACTTAATTTGTTGTAGTGCTTGCTGAGCAAACACATGCTGTTTTGTCTCTGCTGATGTGTCTGAATATATAAAGAGGAGGGGGAAAAAAAAAAAGCAGAGTTAATAATAATCAAATAAACCCACAGTTCCTTTGCCAACACCTGTCTTTTACTGCTCTACCACTTCCCCCACCCCATCTTCCTTCAGCACCGGAAAGAAATAAGTGGATGAATAATTACAGGTATAAACACCTCGGGGCCATCCAAAGGGTTTTTTTCCCATCCTGATATTCTTCTTAACATTACCGCCTCTTCAAATAGTCTTCTGAACAGTTTCTCATCAGGTGCCTTCACAGCCCCGCTACTTCAAAGCCAGCAGGGCGATGAGGAGGCTCTTATGGTCATTTGTATTTTAATCTTTCCCCCTCCTCTTCTCCTCCTTCTATAATGCTCTCTTTACCTCTCCATCCCTTCCTATTTAAAATCTATTTATCTGTCTTCATCCACATCTATTTTGATCACGGGCTCACATTTTCCGTCTTCGATGCAGCCGGGGCTGTGGTCTACCTTAGACTAAATGAACATGGCAACCTCAAACAAACAAGTAGATGGCAAGCTGTTATGTAGTAATTATAACGATTAAGATCTAGCTCAACTAGAAACATATTTCTTTGTCTTTGCAATGGCTTTTCATGTTTTTGGTCGTTGACACATGATGAAAATAAACACCAGAAGCCTCATTTACATCAGAAAATAATTGATGGATATCTTTTTTTTTCTAGGACACCCAATTGAGTATGTTGGTGCATTTCACCCACCTCTTTTTTAAAAAAATATTTTATTCAAGCTGTCAAATAATAAAGAACGTTTACAGATAAACCCATCTTTCATCACCAGTGAATGCTCCTTCAAATTACAGCCAATTTCCATCTCAAGGATAATGAGAACCCTCCATAATGTAGCACCATCAAGCCTATACAGAAATCAGTTTTCTCATTTCTGGCATTTCACCAATCTGATGGACTACCCACTTAAAGGTGACCCATTATGTTTTTTCTTATTTTGTTGCTGCTACAATGATAGATGTTTATTTTAAACATGGACAATAATATAATAAATGATGATTTGAGCGTATGTAAAAAAAACCCCTTTGAGCCAAAACCTCAGTTTCATGGTGCTCTATATGCTCAGATTTGGACAGTTTTTTTCCTACTTTTGCTTCTCTATTATGTCATAATGGGCAAATTTCCTTATATGGCAGTCTCAGGAACACAGCTCTGGCTGTGAGCATAGAAGCTCCAATCCGCCTGCTGTTCAAACCTTCTGTTTGCAAGGGCCAGCCGATCAAAGAGAAAGTTGGTTAGGAGGGAGGACGGTCTTAACAAAGAGCAGACGCACTGAAGCCCAGCATAAGATGAACAAGGATTATTTCGAGCTGTGAATTATGCAAAGCCATCCCAGTAAAGTCTAAAAATAAAATATGGAGCTGAAAATGAGCATAACAGGTTCCCTTTAAATGCTCCTCGCAGAAGTTAACCAACTTGAGATGACTGTGAAGAATAAGGATGAACAGTTGGAGAGGGGTGGAAAGCAAATAAGAAAGCAAATTGAATTATACAATATTGAATAATGTTGATATATATATAGTGATTAGATATGCAAACACCAAATGTAAATAGATAGTTTTAGGGGATTTAGGTGTATTTTTTCTTCTGTTACAGTGATATATTTAGGTACTGCTGATACCATTTTTAACATGGGTAACATATTGTGATAATATTGTATCATGCGAACGAGGACACTTAACATTTTCATGCCTGGCTAGAGCAATAACGAAGGGCCACTGTTGTATCACCAACCTCATTTCAATCAGTTTTACAAATATAATCTCAGACTTACACACATCATAATAATGCCAAATTAACACTGTCAGCTGATTCTTCTCTTAGACTTTGATAGTTTAAAACCTTTACTTCATGGATTTCAAGTAGTATGGCTATTACTTTAAAATTGAGTTTCCATTTATATTTAAAGTAGAAAAAGATCCCAGAAACGACAAGATGCAAGATTTCCATCCGAACTTTAGCTTTTCCTGCATTCTAGTGAAAGCTGCTTTTCTTTAAGGCCTCTTAAATCCGAGTGTGCAGGGTCCTTATCATAGCCAGTCAGAGGCAGGGAGGCCCCAGCACTGCTCATCCCAGCCCCTGGGTCTGTATGAAGGGGGGATTAGGGAGGCCTCAGCCTGTGTTGCTGCCATTGTTTACCAAAAGACTAGGGGAAGGCTGAACAACCCCCCTGTCAACACTGCAATACAATGGGAAACAAGGAAGTGGCAAGATCCTAGAGACTTGCACACACACATGCCATTCCCTTGATCTTGGAGGATCGACCTCGTATTATGTGGGAGATTGAAGGAGGAGGAAAGGGGAACAGGGAGGAGAGCTTGTTCACAATGACAACCGATTTCTGAATGGATGCAACAAAGAGGAGGAGATGTATGAAAAAGTTTATGGGCTAAAAGATGTGCAATTACTCAAACAGAAAGCATAAGCCATCAGTTGAAGTGGGTGAAAACAATCAAACTGATATTTCTTTGTAGGCTGAGACACTGAAATGTTCAAAACACACAATTCAGCTCAGTCTTTAGAGTCACAGAAATGACGATGTTCCCCCACCGCCTTTCCCAAACATGTAAACCATCTCTCAGCAGTCTTCCTGTCAATTTTTAAGTTCGCTCTGTGAAACGAAATGTCAGATGAGCAGGAAATTCCCCCAAATCAGACAACAACACTGAGCTGTAAAACACAGGCTTGTAAATTCCACTGACTGAAAACAGTGTCAAACAGTATTTTGACCAAACACTTACTGTTATCCCAAAGAACCTAAACCATTTACAGTCAGTGTCCAGGTAGGCTGAGCGGGAAAGTGTTTTAGAGCAGTCTGCTACCTTCAGAGCGCGCTGACGTCATGGTGTGACCACAGCTTCCACATCACAGGGAGTTTCACAGCCTCTCTGACAGCGAATAGATTTGCATGCAGACAAATATCCAATATTACCTTTAACTCCTTAATTTTTTTTTAGGTAATGACCCCATAAACAGATAATATCTGAAGTCTGTCATGAAAGTGACGCAGCAATTTAGTGCTTTATAACTTTAAAACTAATTAAGGAGTTAAATTATCTTCAGACTTTCAGATCTAAATGCAAACATTAATCCAAAAAGGTGTGCTTCTTTCAAACCAAAGAGGCACACTGGGGTCCTCAGACGACTGTTGGCAAAAGTTACTGATTAAAATCCAATAACTTGGCTCATTAATATACAACCGCTAACCACCAATCACTTTGCGCATGAGTCACTGGCCACTTCAGATAAAGTAAAAACCCCGGTTTTTGTTTTAGCGGGCAGGCCACCCACTAATTTCAACCAAACATCCATCAGTCCCTACCAACAATCAGGCAATGTTGCTCCTACTTTGTTTCTCCCCTTACTTCGATCTAACAGACAGGAGCCTCGCCATTCAAGGATCCACTCTCCGTGCCATCGGAGCAGAGAAACTCTTAAATGTCGTGCTTCACATTAGGCCTCCATCAGATTAAAATTAACAGGCTTTTATTGTGAAGCAACTGCAGGAAGTACAGCTTGCGTTAT
Organism: Pterophyllum scalare; assembly: GCA_024447675.2. NCBI lineage: Eukaryota > Metazoa > Chordata > Actinopteri > Cichliformes > Cichlidae > Pterophyllum > Pterophyllum scalare. The sequence continues at coordinate 120,010 of JAMQGT020013926.1, forward strand.
GGAAGCCAACTAATTTGTTTCATAGCCCACAAGTTTGAAATCTTTTGACTGGTTATCAAAGAGTTGCAGGTTACAGGAACTGAAAAAAAAAAACTGCCTCCTCCTTACAAATTAATACCCAAACTGTCCACTAATAGCAGACATTTTAGGGGAAGTCATGTGAGTAAGCACCAGATGTTTATTTAAAAATGGCCACTAAGTTATTAAAAAGCTGATATCAATGCAAGCAAATCGCACAAATTGCAGCGCTATACCACTGTTTTTCTTAGCATTTCTATTTCTTCTTCCTGATTCTCTGTTTGCTTTCCATCAAAACTCCTTTGTAAACAATCAAAACAGTAAGCGACGAAGAGCAGGTGCTGATGCTAAGATAACTTGATCCAGTGGATCAAGAGAAAGAACTGTATTATTTGTACAGCTACATAAGAGGTAGACAAAAAAAAGGAAATATATAAAGTCCTTATATTTCTGATGCATATAACTGAAAATTAATGAAAAGAAGCATTGCTATTTCTCTCTCTGATCCCCTTTTAATAGTTCACAGTTACCATGAAGTTATCTCACTGAGTAGGAAAATGAAGTAAGAAAGTTGATGCTTGAAACCGGCTCAGATGCTGAAGACAGCACAGACGATAAAAAAGATGGATATGTGGAAAGAGCAAGCAGGCAAAGGGAGTAGGACGAAAGACATGAGAAAAACACTTATTTCTATTGAAGGTCTTCCCTGCAATAGGGTGTAACTCCCTGAGACGACAGAGACTCATGATCCCTTCAAAAATAAAAAAAAAGAGCCTGCCTGATGGTAATTTGCAGCATTACACACACGGCTAGAAAAGGTCTGACACACACGCGCGCGCACGCACGCACACACACACACACACACACACACACACTGCATCCACACTATACGGGGAACATCATCACGCAAAACACACCATGAACCCTGGGTACAAACACAAGCCTAAGGCAACAAACTACAGAGAGAAAACAAACACACACACACACACAAACACAAATACACACAGACACACACACACACACACACACACACACACACACACACACACACACACAAAACATGCCAAATGCTTTGATACATACAAATTACTTAGTGTAATGAACTTAAACAGCAAACACACACACGTACGCGCTGACAAACACACTCCAGATAAAGCTTTATCCAAAGACAACAAGCCGAGGGACTTCAGTCATATCTCCGAATCCCACAAATCTCCTTCTTTGGCCAGTTCCCCTGAAAGGATGGCTGATATCTCCATTAATGTAACAACAGTGAAATGTCCCATGAAATGCTGTAACAGGAGTATTATGGCTGAATAGGATAAGGAGGGAATACACTCTCGCTGCATCCTCCGCAGCATGTAGCCGCTTTGTAAAAACGACTTCTCAACAGAGATTAGAAGCTTTCATTTAAATCTAAAATTTAAAACGGTAATACCAAAATAATAAGGCGTGATTATCAGTCTTTGTGTCCGTTTTATGTACTCTGATTCAGCTGTAAGGAAAACAATGTGTTAATCTATCAGAACAACAGCTCAGGGATTTTTTTTTCCCCCCTCTGTGATATGGAAGGCTGCCCCCACACACACACAAACACACACCCCTCTGGATAGTCAGGGTTGCACATTCTTGGACAGGTTCTCCTCATGGACTAGACTTTTACAGCTAAAGATAAACACACACAGAGGAGGACAGACACAAACATTGATTTTACAATTAATTTCTGACTTTCACTCATTCAACTTATGTTCTCACAATGAGTGCGACGTTTTAAAGCAGTTTACAGGAATGCACAAAGATTTTGCGAACTTGTTGTTCGGAGAAGTGAGCTGGTAAATTGCTGGGAACACAAAAGGACATTTACACCCCAGTGTCTTTAATAAATGGATGCTAAAAAAGACCAAAAACAGGTAAAAGTCAATCAAAGGATTTAGCCGTAAATCCTTTGATTGACTTTTACAGCACAGATTAAACTACAGTTTCTTTTGTCTTAATAATCATTTAGCCTATAAAACATTAGAAAAGTATTCCTTATAATATCTTCAAGTGTTTTTGTTTTGGTACAGAATAAATATTCAGTTTGCAAGGACATCAAAATACAGAAAACCACAGAAAACTGATTAAAACGGTTTCCTATATTTGATTAATAAATGTTGACTTAATCAATTAATTAAGTTGTTGCCAGATTCATATTCTGTTGATTGATAAAATAATTTTCCAACTCAATATTTTGGCTCTAAACAGGATGTAAGGAAGCTTTTAATTACTTCTTTTTATTGATAAAATAACTCAGTTAAGACAGACGGGTGATCTAGGCTTGCTTCCGCCGAATGTGCTTAAGCCACCTTCTCGCCGGATAAGCACAAAATCAAGAATTCACAAACATATCACATTTCAAAAACCTCATGGCCAACATTATAGCTGTTTATGCGCTGCCAGAGCAGAGCTTACAGGGGCAGGACACGAGGCGACCACTTAATAGCTATGAATTCACCTCAGTATTACCTGCACTGTTCTAACGCTGGTGCAAACTGGCACAGTCGGAACACCGTACGGACTTTGTACTGTGGAACTGGCAGGTTAAAGTTCATTTAATATCCCATCCAGCTGCATCAGACATTTTGTTTTTCACCCACACCTCTGTCTAAAAAAGATCCGGGCTGCAGTGCATGTGTGAAATAAGATGCTAGCGGTTGAGAGCAAAGCCACAGCTCCAGGACAAGGCAGGACAGCAGAGAGACACGGACACACGCAGACAGAAATGTCACATTTCAACATCACAACAATAGGAAAACAACAAATAGACCTTTCTTTTTTTTTCTCCTGTCAGTCACCCTGACCCTGAGCTTCTCATCTAGCTCTGCCATCCATAATCATCACCCCCCCACCTCACCCGCTAAACCACTATTCTCAGCCCCTTTCAAGTGGCAGGTAGAAGGGGCCTGATACCCCGCTACCGCCTCACAACCAGCAGGCTAATTACAAGGGAAGCAGCAACAAGTGAGCATTGTGTGGAGTCTCGAAGACACACAGGGAAAGAAAGTGCTCTTTATCGTGCCACCACCACCACCACTACCACCAGTACCCCTTCAACACCCCCTCACCCCCCACCCTGTTGCCAATCCCACCCTCAACGAGAACAGTCTCTGAGAGGCTTCTGCGGTCGGCACAACAAGGGGGAAGAGAAGAGAAGAGAAGAGAAGAGAAGAGAAGAGAAGAGAAGAGAAGAGAAGAGAAGAGAAGAGAAGAGAAAGAGAAGAGAAGAGAAGAGAAGAGAAGAGAAGAGGGTGGAAGAACCATGTTTGTCTTACACAATGCCGGATGTGCTGTGTTAAGCAGCGTTGAGCATAAAGATGTTTAAGGAAACAAAAAGTACGCTCACTCATACGCGTACTTCATTCAATTGTATTCTCAGAATATAACTGGCTTCTGACTTTGAGAGAAATGCGATTTCCTGGGAGATGCTGTTGTACGTACAAGCGCTTCTCTTGTAATCAAACGTATCTCTATGTGCAAAACTGCAAAATTAAATGGAGTTAGGAGGTTAAGGACGTACTGCGCACAAGAAATAAAAATCAAAAAGTCACTTTTCATCCTTTATTTTTTTCTAGCAAAGTCTGGAAGTAACAAAATACATAACTAAGGTGAAAAGGCCCCTTGTAGCGTAGAGTCTGTAACCGCTGCTTTTTTTTTTTTCTCTATCACAGACCCTTTTAAACTCTCCCGGGCCCTGACCTGGACACTGATGGTGTCTTAAAACACTCTAAGAAGCTTCAAGGTGCCATTAGCAAATCATATTTTCCAGCCATAAATCAACAGATTCCTTTATTCACTATGCTCTCACATTAAATCAGCCTACAGCACATGTCCTCTCACAAACAGGCATCTATGCTGTTTAGCAACGTCTTGTCTGCTAGAGCAGGGGGTTAATTCAGGCAACAGGATTACGCAGCACGTGAAAAATGAATTAGGCACAACTGCTCATGTTCGGCGCAATTACTCAGCCTATCCATGGATATCGGTTGTCATGGGTGACTTGAAGGGATTTTTATGATGAATTCTTTAAGGGCTGTCTGGCTGGGTGAGTGATAATGCATACTTGAAATCTTTCCATGAGTCGTTCTGCTGTTTGTTTTAGAGGTTTTAACACTTAGAACTGCTATTAAGGCTGCAATAAACCTCTTGTCATTCACCCGGGGTGCAAACAGATGGGAAAACGTCATGTGAAATGGTTCACGATGACGACATCAATCAAATTCCAACTTCAGCAAAGGCATAAACAAAAACAAGCTTCTTTTTTTTTTTGCTTTTTGCTTTGCCTCATGAGGCTGCGGCACTTTGATTTCATCCCAATGTGTTTTAAATGCAGCTTTATTTTATAAGGCAGTTCAGGGAAGTAAGTGGGGGGGGGCAGCAAAGTTCAAAGCCAAATCAGAGCACATGTAAAGTTTGAGAGAGATGTGCAGTGATGTGGCAGTCATCTTCAGTCTGACACAGACTCTTTTTGTCTTTTCTGAACCTGGAACCTAGTGCAACATGAAGACTCCCGGAAAATATGCTCTTAGTTTCAACCCCTCTAAGTAAGAAAAGCAGCATTAAAATTCTGTATCATGTTTTAGGGGGTTATAGCTGAGCCACAATATGCTAATTGCATCAAAAAGGGGAAAACATCACTGATATTTAGGCTGATGCGAGGGGAAGTTTCCTAATTCTCAAAACTGCATGCACAAAAAAAAAAAATGAAATTATGAATTATGAAACAGAAAATACCAAGAAGAAATGTTTTTTTCTTTTAGCCAAAAAGACAAGTAAATTCTCCACCATTTCTATCTTGTAAACTAAAAGTGCTGAGGACATAATTGCCTCAGCCAATAAATAAATAACTAAAATAAAATAAAATCAGTCAGAAGGCACGAGGCTCAAAATTTCCATCCATGAGTATTCTCCCTATCCACAAAACACTGGATTTCTGTCCTGAGGCTCAGCACCATGTGTTCACAGTCTGGACTTGATAGTAAATAATACAAAGACAAGTTGAGGTGCAAAAACCTGCACCCTAGGAGACCTTAGGAGCACAGAAGTACATCAGCTACTGAGAGGAGAAGCCGCCTCAGCTGTAGCCAGCAGAAGGAGTAAATCAGAAATGGACTTACAGATGGAGAAACTGAGCTGTTGGGGAGATAGGGGTCTGGCAGCATCAGGAACGGATACCCTGGATACGCCGGCGACTTGTACATACCTCCATCTTGCTGCTTCGACACTGAGGTCAAACATAAAAAGCAAACAATTAGAAGCTGTCGCTTTCGTTACCTTGTTTTCCAGCCAAACTCTTCTGATTTGCTGTCTGAAGATCAGTATTCTATCATTTAATAATGTGCTTAATTTATAATGAATGTAATGGCAGGTCAGGAAAAAAAAAAGCAAAAAAAAACAACAAAAAACTAAAGCTATGGATGGAAATGTTGCATGTGAGGATTTAAATCAAAATCAAACCTGATACTTACTCACACAATGCTGCTAAGGTGTTAAGGTAAAAAAAAAAAAAGACAACCCAAAATAAGAGTGAATAAAAAGCAGCTCAGCTATTTACAAGCATTCTAGTTACTACACTTTACATCCGTGAATGAGAGCAGACAACAGACAAAAGAGTTACAGCCGCCACACAGCCTTAGAGGCGTGAACTTCTGTAGCGTATGTGTTAATTTATTTCTCACCACCACCACCCATATTAAGCATGAGAGGCCTATGTGCAGGTCATCTACAACTAAGTTATACCTGCTCAGAAAGAAACACACACACACGCACACACACAAAACACTGGCCTCTCTCCTGACTACTGAGCGTTTCTGTAAAGGTGACAAAACTTTTAACATGGCCAGAGCCAGAGTGACAGGATCAGAAGGCAATGAGCATCCCTCAGGGCGGTACAGTTAGATTTCTGCGGGTTTCACTTTTTCGAGGACCATCAAATAGACCAGTTTTTAAACCGCAACTCCACATTCGATGAGGATTTTGATCAAAGGATCGCAAGGTGAGAGCATTCTTCCTTTTAGAGAGGAGTACACACAACAGTGACGCCTGTAATTAAAGCTGCCTTGTATACATTGTCTAAATGCACCTTGGCATAGGCGGGGGAATTTGCTTTTTCTTTTTGGGTGGTAAGTTTAAAGAAAAAAGAAAGTTTGACTCTGCTTTTGGCAAAGTCTTATAACATCACAAGCAAGTGAGCCTAAAACCTATTTTTTTTAAAAACACAAGCAATTTTTTACAGTTACTGCACAAGTGCTTCAAACAAGCTGCTTTGCCCTGCATTAGAGTGTGTTTACCTAAGCCTAATGACAGTTTAAGGCCAAAGGGTTCTACTTTTTGAAAGCAGGTAGCGTCTGCTTGCATCTCTGCTGAGCTCTGCTAATTTGACTGAGCAGCAGAGGAAATCTCCTCAGCGAGCCATAGATGTGAGAGATAAACCAAAGAGTATGGCCATCTTTTTTTCTTTTTTTTTTTTGCAGTGTACACCTGAGAGCGCTTCTTTGAAGTTTAATGCAGCAGCACGTGTCCCCGTGACCAAAATAACTTCTTGCTTTGACACAGTGGGTGGTTTTCACCGCGTTCTTACACAGTACTTGGCTGCTCAAGTGGGATGCGAGCGAGTGCGTTCATTTCATTAATATGTATTTATGCTGCAGTTTTCTGCTTACCACCGTCGAGATGCTCCCGGTGTTTGTCTGGGAAGCCCCTCTGCTCGCCCTGCTGTCCCCGTCTGACCGCCTGGAAGGGACCGTAAACAAACACTGAGTGAGAAATACCCGAAAAAGTCAAGGAAAAGCCACAAACCGCTGCCAAACAAGAGTCGCATCGCGCCGCTGAGTGACTTTATATTGACCTTATCATACTTTATCGAGCAATTCAGTTTACTCTTGTGCCGTAGTAAAACTGTTTCTTTCTTAATTTTTTTTATTTTATTTCTTTTTTACTGCTGTGACCCTGGAGGCAAGCTGACTGCGCGAGTTGGTTTCATTCAAAGCTTGTAAGCAGCGCGTAAAATAAAACAAGCTTTCCACACACACTTTCTCCCTCTCTCACACACACTCCGTGACACCTACCGCTGCGTTTGGACTTTGATTTATTTCCGACTCGTTCACCAGAGAGGACTTGAGGTCGGCCAGGTCTCTCTCCGTGAACGCGTTTTCTTGGATTTTCTCCTCTTGCTCTCCTTCGTCCTTAAACGATATCATCTCATCATTGGCTCCCAGGTCGTCCCCGCCGCCGCTGCTGAGCTGAGGCATGTCTACTTCCCCCCCCTCTACGATGTAGTACACGTTTAAAAAAATGATAACAACAAAAACAAAAAGAAATAAAAGGAAAGAATCAAGGGACTTCTCTGTTAAATCTCCTCAGTCCGGGGCGCCTCCAAAGTACAGAAACCCCCACCGCATACAGAAAAAAGTTGAGATGTGGCGTCCCCCGGCTGGTTGGTTGGTAGAAGACTAATGTTTCCCTACAACAGCAAACAGCTCATTTGAGCCCAAGACAAGGCGAGGAGTCCGACATCAAAGGGCGCCGACCGGATGATTGACAGGCCCGATGACTTGTTGGGGGGTTGTACAATTGTTTCGGCAGAGGGCTGAGCCTCTTAAAGAGACATCACCTCTCTGAGCTCAGCGGAACAGACATTATTCATGACTTCCACGGACGACTTTACACCTTCCACGATCCCATGACTGCCACCAAATCGCAAGGCTGTGCGCGGGAGATCAGTTTTGTTGCGCTTCTGCAGCCTTTTCGTCATGATTTCTGCTACTGCAGTGCAACTAAGTGCAATGACTCAGTGTAGTAAAAGATACTTTACAGATGCTTTACAGTTGATGCAACTTATGTTAGACTTAGCCCTAGTTACTATTTTCACATTTTAAAAGTGGATAACGATATTGTCAATGAATATAAATAACCATATTTAAATATCAGCTATCAGCAATAATCTAAATATACCAGATTATAGTTTTATTGTATTATTGTCATTAATTTGTAATGAATGCATTTGATACTTTAAGTGCATTGTAGTGATGTTATTTTCCTGTAACATTTAAAATGAAATACGTTTACTTGTAATGCAGTATATTTATATTGTAATACTGTTAATTTTACTTTAGGAAAAGAATCAAATACTTCCTCCAACACTGATTATATTCTAAAGTTGCTGCATCTGGAGTCATTTTTTCCCACTTTTTAAAATGTTTACGCTAGATTTCCTGTTTTTGATATTTAAATTACAATCACTAACTAATTCATTAAGGGCTTAGCTATAACGCTACAGTAAAGCTTGCAGAGTATCTGAGCTTTCTTTTCTTTACCAGCTGGTTTAAAGTCAATTTATTTTCAAAAGACTGATCCACTTTGAGAAGTTTAAAATCTTATTCAAATCTAAGGTTAGGATTTTGGTCATACTTCAACCTAAGAGTATTAATTATCCATCTATATATTACATATTCCCTCATATACTTAAATTTTATTCACATTACACTTACTTTATACTTACATGTTTATTTATAAATTGGAGCTTTAGGTGCTATCATGATTGGTTTCCAGCACCATATTTTTATTCTTCTGGAGTAGCTTTGCATGATTTCAGTTCAAAATAGATCTTATTTGTCTTAAACTGAGCTATGGTGAAGCCCTGCGGTTCATCCAATGTCCAAAAAATAAATAAACAAAAAATGTAAGTCATTGGCTGCCCCTCACAAAGTGCTGCTGCTAACACTGGATTCTTGAGACGACCATATATGGACATATGCTTTAACTGACATCATAGAGAGCCAAGAGTTAAAAAGAAACAAAACAAAACAAAACAAAAATAAAACAATCAGTCAGAAACAGAGCTGCACGAAGCCCAAATTTTTGTTTATTATTTAAAACTTTGGCCATTTTTAATATGAACATCCATCATTTCTATAATGATTAAAAAAAAATTAAGGAAAATCACAATAGGTCACCTTTAAGTTTACAAAGGTTACTCTGTCAGATTGGTGGGAGTGTCCATTTAGAAATCCTACAACTGTCAATAAAACATTAAAAATGTTGATATCTTCTCCTGGCTCCTTCCCCATCATGGGACTAATAAAGGGATTTCTTATTTCTTAAATCAAAAGGATTCAAAAACACCAGAAGTGAGAAGAAAGTGTTATCTTTTTATGCAGTTGTTCATTGGAAGTTTGGCCACATTACATGACCATCTGCCAAAAGCACGATAAATTGTTTGGCCAGTGTTGCCATAAACAAAACCGATCAAATATGACAATCATCTCATTAGTTAATTTGCTTGTAAAGTAGCTTATAAACTGGCGATAGATCAGATAGATGCCAGCAGCTGAGGGATTTTCCCCCGCTTAAATTATTAAAGTTAGTTGCTCCAAACAGCTTGACTTTGGTCATTTCGTCACGGACACTTTTCCTAGAGGACAAACAAGTGCACAACAAGTGGCAAGGAACAATAATTAGTCTGCCAGGCTACCCTTATGTTTATCACCCAATAGCACGCGGAACTTGTTCAAAGGTAATTTTAAGAAAAAACAAAGCAAAACAAATCAAAAAATGAGATCTTTAAAATTTTAAGCATGACCTGAATATGCAGGAAAATACACAAATAATGCAAGCCTCTGCTGAGATAGCATTACAAAGGAGTGAAATATGGATGATACTGCAGATTCAAAGAAAAACAAAAGTCAATCAGTTAAGATTAACAAATAACAGTCAAGTCACTTTGACATGTATAGAACATTTCACATTAACTCAACATGCTGCACAAAAAAATACGTTAAAACCAAATTATGAAATAAATAAGTTGCATGATCAATAGCTGCTATGCCTCTCCCCAAGAAATTAAAGTGTCTATATAGCCATATGACCTCTTTTCCATTTAGTACAGATGACTCTAAGAGAAGGGGCAGAGACAGTGAGCAGAGAGGCAACAGCGGCCACAAACAGATGTGGATATTGCTCAAGAGACCAACAAGGAGCATGCCAATGAAAACTACAGGATAGTAAGAACTGAACTCTTTACTTGTCTTATTCTCCCTTCAAAAAAAGTGGGCTGGTCTTTAGCATGAAACTCGAGGGCTGGAAACTGGTTCCACTCTGACAACATTCAACATTTTGTTTACCTCATAAAACTGATGCTGATTAGCACAAAAACAAAATGCATATAAAAAAGTGGGCACCTAAAAGCATTGTTTTTGTTGCTTTTTTCTTCTTCTTTCTTTTCCTGACAACTCCTTCTCCTGCTTTTGATTGATTCACATAAAATATGGACCTTCTCAAGGAATTCAATTTGTCCTTTTTGCACCTACCCACCGTATTTTAATATTTTCAGCCCTGCAATAAATGTAACACACACATATATATATATATATATGTTGTTCAAAATGTCAAAGATGCGGCTGGTATCATTGTTAACATACTTCTGGGATATTATCATCAAGTTAGTTAATAACTTTGGTAATTATGCACTGTGAGCTTTACACTGTCTCAGCAGGCCTTTTGTAGCAGCTGTTGTCACACTGTTCAGTTGGTAGTTTTCACATTTTGGAACAAAACTCCTCATTTGCATCAAAAGAAAAGTGTCATCTCAGGCAAGAGGCAGCAAAATCTAGGACATTCTGTGAAAAACATCAGAAGGCACGGCGTGCTCATCAATAACAGAGGCACAGCATGTTTTTGGCTGGTCCTTACATCCCCCAGATCTTGTAACAGTCTCCAAAACACCAAAAAGTGCTAGCTATTGCAACTACTTGGTTTGAGGAGGAGACAAAAAAAAAAACATAGTTCAAAGATGTAGACTTGAAGTTCTGATGTCTTATCAAACTCGTAACTTGCCTCCCCCCATTTTCCTCCCAATGCCAATGCATTTTTAATGCTGATACAGTAGCATAGCTGGTCTTCAGAGTTTTTAATTGAGAAATATTTATACACTCCCATGCTGTGACTTAATATTTGACTTAATCTGAGTCGGTTGCCTTGAATGAAAATGATGATCCACAGCTGGGAAACAAAATTAAATACAAACAGAAAATGGGCCTGATATTTGCATAAAACTGCATATTTATACAATATCGTTGATGCATATTAATAAAAAGATTAAAATGAGCAGTTTTAATGTATGCAAATCTAAATTATAAATGAGTTGTTTAAACTCCTTGTTTATTCGCCTTGATTAAATATAGACAGCTGTTTTTTTCCAGAGAGGCAGCACCTCTCCTGCGCGGGCCACACTGCCTCGTGAGCTCGTCATGCTGTGATCTTAACGCATTACCCATGAATCTCAGCACTGATAGTTGTGCACATTCATCACATGGGTTCACAGGTTCACCTGAGGCTAAAGGATGCAGACAACCTGTCTGATAACAACAGAAGAACCAGGGATGAGCAAACTCTCTCTACACAAGCTCTTGAAATGCTTTCAGGGTCTCTGACCTACAAACACCTTTTCTCTTTCTATATCTACGCCGTTCTATCTTACACACAAACACGCACACATGCAGGCGTGCGCGTGTGCGCACACACACACACTCGCTCTCTCATTTTGCTATGAGCAGTTTGATTATTCTTGTCAGATCAGAGTCATATTTTAAGTTCACGTCACCCTGCCTTATCAGTTCAGAGGTCTGATACTCACACACACCCTGTGCATCCTTTCTCATCATCTTTTATCTCGAACTCTAATGAGTGTCGTCTGTGACATCAGACAATAACTGTTGACAGGAAAGGCCAAAAAAGGAAACTTGAGCAGAAAGAAACGATAAGCAGCCTACACAAAACGCAAATATGCGTAGCTGCTGGGACCCCACAATTCATGCTTTTCACACACACAGAAACAGATACATCTGAACAAGACAAACACTGTAGTTGTTCTGAAAAAGGAGGCACGTTTGATGAAAAGGGCTTTATGTTTATTTTTAGCAGGCTTTCTGCAATAATGCTAAAGAGTAAAAAAAAACAAACATGAATTATGTCATGTAGCACATGGGGAAGTCTTGGTTTTCATATGTTTATGGTGCAAATTTAAAAAAAGTATTATTACACAAGTATTTGACCAGTGGATGCCAACATGGGGAAGAATGAAAACATTGTTTATTCACTTTTTCTTACCAAATAACTTAGTGACTGTGCAGCCAAGGCAAAGCCACAAAACACTACTACGATACAGTACAAAATCCAGGATCCATCTCATCCTCGTCCTTGAATGGAGAGCATTTTAAAGGGAACCTAACAGTGCAAACAACCCCCACCATCAGTGCGCAAAGAACCCATTTAATATCATTTCAGTGAGCCCCTTTCCATTGCCTAATCATTGGTGGTGGAAACGTTCTTTCTTTAACATGTTTTTTTTTCTACGAAGATGAATCACAGTTGGTTCAAAAAAGATTATACACTGTGCTTTCTAAAGAAACACCAGGCGCATTAAAGCTGCAGAGTAATTAAATCATGTCCTTTCATTGGGGTTAAGCCACATCCAAGCGAATGGCTCTTAACTGGAACCACTTGTGTGCTTTTTTATTGGTAGTTTTCCTACAATCAAAACCATGTCCTTCCAGGCAGCATCCAGCCAGCAACGCAGAACCTCAACAAATCTTTACAATAGTTTAATTTTTTTTGCCTCAGTTTTGGCTATAAAACAGCAAACTAATCAACTCATATATTAAATAAAGTATTATTGATTTATGCTCAAGTGCGTATAAATAATAGTTAGAACAAGATAACCACCAATCTCCTGGCAAGTAATTAAATAAATAAATGCCCAGCCAAAGCACCTCTTTTAAAAGTTCTTTTAAAAATACATAAATAACAATAAATTCTATTTAAACAAAGAGCTTGACTTCAGTAGCGCCCTCGCAGGATGTCGCATGACTCCTGTGGGAGGCTGGAAAAAAAAAACAAAACCTTGAAATCATTTCAGAATTTGAAACACTTATTTAGAAAGTTGTTACACTCAAAGGTAGCAACATGAGCAAGAGCAGAAACACCGCCAAGAAAAAAAAAAAAGGTTACAGAAGCCATCTTCAAAGAAAAATAAGATTAAGAGCGAAGGAGAAAACAGGTGGGCAAAGGCTGGCTATTTTCCTCCAGCAGTTACCAAATAGAAGTCATCCTGCACCTAACCACCTGAAACTACTCACTGGCCTGTAATAAAGACCTGCCTTCAGCTCCCATGTGTCTGTGAGAGCGTGCTGTGAAGGGAGGATACTGGATCAGCAAAATAAGCGCAGATAGAAAAAAAATAAGGAGGAGAAGCAACTTGATACAGACTGGCAGCTAACGAGGCTCGCTCCAGCTCTAGTTTGCTGAGTGTTTGCTGATTTGAATGTGTCTGTCTCTTTTGATTTGGCAGAATGCAGTCCCTTTACCTCTTCGTTAACTCCTTATCAAACATTTATGAGTTGATATCACAGATCTGCGAGGGGCTTTGAGGGGGGGGGGCTGAAATCTCATCTGAAAATCAACAAACATAAACAGTGGAGGAAAAGAGGGCTTTGGAAACATATCGCTGAGGATTGGTGGGCGAAGATTCATACATGTTATTTATATATATTTTTTTGTCCAGTGCAAAATCTAAAATAAGAACTTACTGCAGAGCAACTGATAACATCTGCAACTACATAAAACTGTAACTACAGTAATTAAATTAAGTTTTCATTTAATAATCTAAAGCTAAATTACCAGTCCATTTATTATGAGGAAAGTGTCTGCTTATGTTAATCAAAGGCACTTAAGACATATGAAAAAGCTATAAAACTGTTTGGATTTTTTTTTTTTTTTTGAGCAGCTGAGGTCTTGGTTGCTAAACAACATTTTCATTTCATGCTATCTGATATTGTGTGATCACGTACATATCTGTCTGGAACAAAACCCTTCAGATGCCAGCGTGCAAGCAGTTGGCTCTCTTCTCCTCGAGTGTTCAGAGGAAAGAACAAGCGAGCTGTGGTTGGAACAGCTCTGAACTTTTTAAAGATTTGCGTCAACAAAGAATGCCCCCAGCTTATACAAAACGGGTCTGATAGTGGCTGGAAATAGCAGCAGAAGAGCTTCTGCATCGCGCCCTGTCACCGCACACGCACACCTCAAGGTTTGTCTAAGTGTGGTGAGGGAACAGTGAGGCTTCAGGTTTGAAGTAAGAGGCTGGAGGATGGAGGATTGTTTTTGAAACATATTCCACAACAAGTCGCTTGGTTCTTCCTGAAAAGTGTGCTAACTCTTTCAGTTCTTTAAGTTAAAGTGATGTTTTTAAGCACATGCACTTTTATAATCCTTCCAACATCTCTCCAGCATGCAGTTATTTTAATCAAACAGTCCTCATGACAAATTCAACACATGGTTGATCTCAAATAAGGAAAAGTTTCATCATTTGCCAATCATTGCTCTTTAACTTATTTGGAATTTTGTACTTTTTTCCCCGCGTGCTGTTTTGATATTTTACACATGCAGTATTTTGAAGGAACTCTTTCATGCTGTAATTTCTTGCCACAAAACCATTATTGCAAAAACTTAGAGTAAAATATACAAAATGCAGGAAAGGAAAACACGACAAATATCACAATTTTTGAATGAAAGTGCTTAACTCTTGGAATCAGACAAATTTATCGTGCAGAATTTAAGCAAAAACAAACGGAGTTGTCCTTGTTTTCCTTGGTTTTGGTTACATTAGATGAAGAAAATGGAGGAGGAGGATCAGGCTTTGACCTTTGGTCTACAGGTTACTGTGCCCTCAACACACTCACACATACATAGGCATATGAGCGCGCACACACAAACACACACACACACACACACACACAAACTGGAAGCACTGGGGAGAGACGTGCTGTAATCTGGGAGGCAGGAAACAAAGGGCCTCGTTAATGCAGAGACTCGCAGGGGCCTTTGATGTGGAGCCAAGCCATTCACTCCTTGCTCCTCACACACGCACATGCGCACGCACGCACACAGACACACACACACACACACACACACACACACACACACACACACACACACACACAAGCACTTAGAAGATGACATAAACATGAACGTGTTTGCACATCCAGTCGTGCACGTGTGCCTTTTACAACAGAAAAATGCTGAAAAGAGCGCAATGTGCATGAGTGGAGGCAACGTGCCTGCTATTTAAAGCTTGATGTATTAGATTTGAATCAGCCGGCAGCAAACACGCTCACATGCTGATGAACCACAAAGCTGCAGCTTGGTTCAATGGAAACAACCCCCCCAACACACCCCCACACACACCCCTCTTCTTTGCACATTTTGAGTTGTGATGTTAGTTCCCACCACTGCCGTTTGATTTTAGTAATTACAAATCGATTTAGCGTTTTGGCTTGTAAAATCAAGAAATTAGTTCTCCCAGGGTAGAAAATGTGGTGGTCGGGGTGGTAGTACAGCAGAATGAGATTATTTACCGACATTAAAAACTGCCACAAGGGGCCAGGTTGGTGCACGTGCATAAATACAACGAGGCACCATGCCTTGGGTTGGATATGAGGTCGTTTTTGCAAAATGAGAGCCAGGTCTGGTGACGGTGGTGTAGTAGTAGTCACATTAGATTGAAGAGCTTGTTTCCATTTGGGCACGTCTTCAGCTACACTTGTGTGCAGTCCTCCAGAAACCCAACATCACTCAGGCCAAAGGATGGTAGGTAGAATACTTACTGGCTGATTAGATTTTTTGAACAGGAAAGGTAGTGAAAGATCAAAAAGCATGCGTGAAAAGCACAGACAGTGGCTGCAATGGACAGTTTCCATTCTTTGTAACGCATCAGTGCAAAGAAGCTCTTTATACATTATGGCTACTGAATTCTCAGTAGCAGGTGTTGAGCTAAAGAAGCAACAACAGCATAAACACAAACAACAGTAGCCCACATGTTTTTGACACTGCCCCCTGGTGAGAGCACACAGCTGCAGCATGTAAGTTAATGGTCTGCAAAGCTCTGTGCAGGACCAAGCTTCGTTGTAGCTTGGTCCTGCACAGAGTCCTGGTTGGAATATTGCACAAAGTAGTCCTTGTTGCAGGGTTGCTAATTCAAATAACAGTGACCAACCTTGAAATCAAGACTGGAGCTGTAAAAAAAAAGGACGGCTGGTGTAAAATGGCTCTGGGAATGGCAGTAGGCAGTATGAGTTTGTTGCTTACACACTCTGAGTGTGTCTAAACTTTTGACTGGTACTGTATTGAACACAGTACAGAGCATTTGTATGGTAGTGGCTGTCACAATATAGTGTAATATAGTCTTAGTGTAATTATCATAATTTCTTGTGTTATTGTTGTCAGTATTGTTGTTGTTATTGTCATCCTAGCTGATTGGCTAATCCCTTTTGTAACATATTGTAATGCGAAAAGCTGCAGCTGCCTGGTTAGTGCGGCTGTGCTGTTGTTCTCCTCTGCTGAGCCAACCTGATATTAGTGGTTAGTGTGTTCACCACAGGCAGAGAGGCCTGACTGTCTCTGATGAAGGTTTTGCCCAAACCTTCATCAGAGCAGAATGCCCTACATGAAACTGGACATTAAGAGTTTTATTAGGTCTCATGCTGATTGATTCAGGTTGTGTTCGCTTTTTGTGGCGTAAGTAGATGTCAGAGATGTTTGGTGAGATTTATTTTTATAATTTCATTTTTGGGTATCTTTGATTGCATCAGCTTATTTTTGCCTCGCTGGTTTAGGTCTCCAGTGACTGCATGAATAAAAAGAAGCATGCGCTCATCTGCTTTCAGTGCTAGGTTAAAACATTTTTTTGTTTACATTGGTTTAAAACATTGTTGATGGTGGTGATTTCTCTTTTATTTTCCTCTTCAGCTGTAACAGCTATGTTTAGCTACATTTAGCTATGCTTTCTTCAGTGTAAAAGAAAAATAAGTGAAATTGTATTTTTTAAAAATAAAACTGTCAGTTTTTACAGTAACAGCTGATTTTCTTTCATTCACCTTGTTCCTTTTATTGTAGTTTATGCGCCGTGGAAAAGCTGTAAAGTTAGAGCAGATATATAATTCTTGTAGTGTAAACTCACTCGCAGGCTTCGTACTTGTTCTCTATTTGCAGTCTCCCATGAAAACCATGCTGTTTAAAACATTCAGTGAACCAAATCTCAACATTTATCTTTGCTGCGTCCACCTTTACATACTGGTCGACTTAGCTGCCAAGAGACTGGAAAACGGTAAAATAAAAAATCACTTTGTGTCTGGCACAGAGAAGCACTTGTGGTGGCGCTGATGAGTTAACCATAGAGATTCCACAGATGGTCCATTATGTGGACTTTGATATAAATGGGAGAGCCGGGCAGGGAGTGTGGGTGGCCACCTTCATACTGAAGCGATGGGCAGCTCAAGGATACTGGTAGTTAATGATGATGGCCACACACACACACACACACACACACACACACACACACACACACACACACACATCAGTTTCCATATTCCAAATTAATATAATGCAATATTTGCCATAATGCAGGACTTGTACACTGACCTTCATCTTATCACATTTCACAACACTTAGTTTTATTTTTTAGGCGGCAGCCAGGTGTTTTTCTCAAATGGCAAAGTGTGGCATCTCCACTTGAAACAAAAGTCAGTAAATGTGTGCCAGCAGCCAGTTGTAATGGCTGCATGTGTTCAGGGGAAAGAGCAGAGACCTACATGAAAGCGCACACACACTGCAAAGGCACAAACCACACACAAACCTCGATGACAGCTGCGACAAGGCAGACAATTCACCTACAATGACAAGGAACAAAACTAAAACTAAAATCACAATTACAGCCTCAACAAATCTACCATTGTGTTTGCTCTCCTCGGGCGTTTTTTTCATGAAAAGGGGAGCGTCACAAATCTAGAGAGAGATCAGAGTGCTCTCAGACTAAGCCTCCATTTACTCTGATGGCAGGCCTATTAAATGCGTGCGTCCACAGTGGTCTCTTTCTAGTGGTGAGTGGGCGGCTCAGAGTCCTGGAGTTGACAGTTAGCAGCCGATTCTGGGATCAGTTTTTCCGCAGCAAAGGGACTGATGTGGCCCAGAGGAGGATGTGGATTCCTATGATGGATCATTGTTTAGGTTTGGGGAGTGGGTGTGTGTGAGCTTTTGTGTGTATGTGTGCATATATTTGTGGGAGCGTTTCCATGCCAGTCTATGCAGGAGATCAAGGACTCGCAGTTCAGGCATGCATGTTCACTAACAAACATCCACAATGGAAGCAGTAAACATATGTACTAGTGTGTACAGTACACATCTGTGCATGTGTGTGCATGCACGTGCATGCACACAGATGTACACACAATTGGATGCAGTGAAAAAAAAAAGTAGAAAAAGTATTATTTCAAGACCCTGCGTCCAAACATCACCTGGTATAAATGGTTATTTTCTCAGTCTTCTCTTCTGAGTGCACAACACTGGTGTCTATGTTCTTGGTTTATGACACATGTACACATGTGGTGGGGATGAATATACTGGGAAACAAAAGAGACCCCCTTAAAGTTGGAGGCATTGTTGCCATAGTGTAGCATAGTTTTATTCCAAAATAAATGCCCTTTGCTTCTGTTATTTATTTATTTATCTTTATGTGGCACACGAACACATGCGTCCATTGAAATCTACGGCTATCCTGGATGCTGAGGATTAGCACGATTAATGACCGCATAATAATAGCCAAATAAGTGGCTAACATTTCTGGTGAAGTTACATGAAGGATGAAAATGTAGGTCAGACTTAGTGAAAGCTGCGTTTGCCTTTCATTACAACATTGTTACACAAATGAAACTGGTGGCTTGAAGAAATGGACTTTACATCCCTCTGAAAAAAATATTGATATTTGGAGATAGTAATAATAATACAAGGGGTAAATTTGCTCTGAAAAGGATAAGCGGAAGAAAATGGATGGATGGCTGATGGATGGCTGGATTGATGGATGCAATCAATTACCCACTGTTTGTTAAACTTTCTGTGTATACCTTGATAATGAAAATAAAAGTTTTCTTTCATAAAATATAGATTCATCTCTTTTTCATCTATTTCCTGCCTGATAATGGAAAACATTTTAAAGATCTGTATAAAAAGGATACACACTGGAATTTCCTGTGCTACAGGCATACATTTGGTTTTTTTACTTAGACTTTTTTCTTTTGCAGTTACAGCATCTTTGCTGTAAACAGAAAATGAGTTTTATTAGTGAAAATAACATTTAAAAAAAAAATTCCCTCCCTGAGCTTTTTGCAAAGTTGCTAAATTTCCTAAGCATTACAGAGAATCCAAACAGCCTCAATTGAAGCCAAGGTCAAATGAAGGGAGTGTCGTACAAGACAAGAGAAAAACATCCTGGCATTTTTTTCTCCCCTCCAGCAAACTGGCAGCGGCCATGGAAACAAAAAGGAAACACTCAACAAAAAGACTTCTGCCAACTTGTTTGCCTGCTTGCAGAGTCATCGTCTGAGCCTCTTATAACTCAGGGCTCATTCTGTAAATCACTCTTAATGTGCTTTTATCCATTTCCATTTCTGAGCAGTTACTTTTACTTATGAACAGCTTCTTTAAGAGAAAAAGCTTGCCCCTTTCTTGAGATTCAGTGCTGGTCATCGGTTCAGGTTGCCAGCTGCTGCTGGCGCAGGGCGTTAGACTGACCTCTTGAGGAGCATAATGGGAATTAATGTGAAGGAAGACCCATGCAAGGTAATGAGGAGATCTATCATATCATTACAAAATAGAGCAAAGGGAGATCTTTGTGTTATTGTCAGCTACATACTTTTAGTATTTAACTGTATGCCACTGATAATAAGACACACCATGTATTTTCATGCTTCTCAAACATGCTTAACACTCAAGGAAAACACTGAAACTGGATAGATCAAAAAATATTTCTTCCCCCAAAGATTCTTTTCAGGTGTTCACACCCTGATTTCATGCAAGACCACATTTTCTTTTTCTTGTTTGAGCAGCTGTTGAAATGGCCAAACTATAGCATGCATCTCTCAGCCTGAAGAAAAGCCTCTCATTATTCTAACATTGAAAATCAGAAAGCGTATTATTCATTGTACCAGACTTTGAAAAATGATTTGGTCCCATCTGGGTTTGATCCCCGAATCTTCACAATGGTTTCAGATTTTCTTTCTCTTTTTCTTCGTGTGCCCGTGGAGAGAGACGCAGTGTATGAAACAGAAAAGCCTCAGGATTTATGGGACATTTTACTATGGCTCAAACACTAATATACTACATACAATATAATACATATAATTTTTACAGCGACATAGTCACATGAAAAATTATTGATGCCAAAAGAGTTATGACGCTTGGTCTGTTAAAACCTGGTTTATCCTCTGAATTAACTTTTATCAACTGAGTAAAGTTTATTATGCAAACCTTTAAATCAAACTGACTGAGTTCAGACTTTGTATCAGAATCAAGAACAAAAGTCAGCAGGGGTTTCTTCATTTTTTAACATTTTTACACAACTCCACACCGCATGACAGGCTTGTTGTCGTCACATGAAATCCTGAAAGTGATAAGTTGACCTCACGTATAATATCACAGCCTTCTGGATTTGAATGTGGCAGTAAATAACTACTCAGTGTTAATGCTGGTATTTTGAGACATTTTGCAAAATAACTGAAACCTTTTAGACCCTCGTGAGCTGTGAAATAGCCAAATATTACAGTAATTAAAAACTATAAAATTCGATTAACTGTCAGAGCAACAGTTTGAGTGACTCCAGGGTGGCTGACAAGCACAGACACATCACACATATATTCCTCACTTCAATATATAGTTTTTACTGCACCGCTGTAAAGTGTTTGCTGATGTGTCCGTGAGAACTGTCAGTGGGCGATTTATATGTCAGCCTAAAGCAAAAACACAATCCTGCTGATATGAAATCTCTGAGCCACTGTGCTGGGAGGGCCAGGCTGCTTGTATGAGAAGCAGAGGACTTGTAATCTTTTCACTGTGACTCGCTTCTTCTGTGTGACACCAGGAAAGGGGGGGTTAATTACATTAATCCAAAACAAATAAATGTTTGGCAGCCCTTGAAAGGCTGTGGGAAATGGTTGGAGATTGAACCGAGCCTCGAGTCCCCAAACCTCAAGCTTTGATGGTTCTTGCTTGACTCAGAGACGGAGAGCACAGATTTGATATCCAACTGGTGGAGCTGAACCATAGGCTGTATGACTGGCCTGCTCTGCTTCTCTCTTCCTCTCAGCATTCGCCTTCTCTTTCTTCCTCACCCTCTCGCTTGCTTTCTCCTTTTCTGCACTCTGTAGTACTTCCTGTTTGCTTTTTACTCTTTTTTCTTTTTATCTCCCGCTCTGGTATTAATCTTGTTTTTTCATCCTTTTTCAAATCTTTCTATCAAAGCCGGCATTTTTATTTTTTGAAATATCTGGCAGGAACAAATGATTGAAAACAGCACCAATTAAATGAAAATAAAATTTCCTTTTGCTGTTGTTCAGAGGCTTAATAAAATGCTCTTCAGATTGCCGTTATTAAAATTGGGAGCTTATGAAATTTAATCTTTTTGCCTTAAATTGTCTCCCTTGAACAGTTAGTTATATATGTAACTTTCCCCTAAATTGCCCAGAAATTTTTGTTCCACCGAATTCTCTTTGTTTGTCGGTCAGTTCATTAGTAATTTGTCATTACTGCCACAGATCTGATTCATATTTAACCACATTGTAGCATCAAAAAAATCTGTTTTTGTTAAACTGACTTTATTGATCAGTCCTCTAGACTGAAAAGTCTGGACTGTTGGGTGGACTGCTGTGAGCAGACATTATTTCTACATGTTTTTTTTTTAAAAGTGCCTGTCCCAGCTGACATTAGTCAAGAGGTCTGGCACACTGGTGCAACACAGGGCTAACACAGGGGGGCAGACAGACAGACAGGCAGACAACCATTCATGTCCACTCCTACAGCCAATTTAAAATCACAGATTACCTAACATTCATGTTTTTGGACAGTGGGAAGAAATCAGAGCCCCAGGAGGAAAGTCCACTCATAAAGGCCCCACCCGACCACCAGGTTCAAACCCAAAGCCTTATTTCTGTGAGGCTACAGTGCAAACCGCTGCACCACCATGTCAATTTTGGTTACGTGACTTTTGCTGTAAGGCCTTTGTTTTGATGTTTTTTTTTTTTTTTTTTAAATGTATTCTCTTTCCATTCATTCTCACAGTGACAGTAAACAATCATACTTTATTGCCTGGTGCTTGTTCACAGCCAGCAAACCCCGTAATGAAAAAAGGATGAGAGCCAAACCCAAACCCTGCCGACCCTGTAACCTATGGTTTTGAAATACTTTCACTCCACTGTACAATAAGTGTGTGAGAAATACATCTGAATGGGACTCTTCTCACAGTATATCACCCAATACTTGTGGACCAATCTTGGGAACAAACATTATTCTCCCAGGCCCTGTTGTTTTATGGCGTACTTATACATGCTCAGGGCCATGATGATGATTTATTGTGATGGCGCATTGGAAGCGCTGCATAACCTAATTTGTTCTGGTTTTCCTGATTGGGAAGATTATAGGGCCCTCATTGGGACGGCGACAAATGTGTCACCACACATATCTGCACACTGGCTCTGTCTCCTGGTTGTTATGAACACATACAGAAAACAATCAGAAACATTTCTCGGTGCATGACTTTTCTGGTGAGATTCATCTGATATAGCACTAATTGGAATGCTGCGGTGATGCTAACATTTTTGAGTCAAACAAATCTTTATGTGGGGTTTGCTGCTTGCTTTGCGATTGACAAAATTTATTTATTTGGGGAGAGTAACTGAGGTCTGAGGTTGCGTCATCAGAAATAAAGTCGGATGGATCAAGAAAGCGCACAACTGGTCTTTTTTTATCCACCGAACTGCAAGATAATAGCGTAGTAATGAAGGCTGACTGAATGGAGATGTGACTTTGACTGTATGAATTACATTTGTCATAACATACAATTAAAATGGCATTATACTATGATATTTGAAGCAGTCTTAAAAAAGATAAATACAGAAACTTTTCTTTTTGCTCTGGGAAAACATCAAAGGGAATAATATATTCCTGAACAACTTTTTAAAAAAAATATCATTCATTCAAACTGCTTATTTTTTGGATTTTTAATGTTTTGAGTTTTTTAATTTTTTTTTAGAAAGCTTCTTTGAACAACATGCTTGAGAAATTCTTCTTTTTTTTTTAAATTAGCATTTGCCTTAAGAAGGACCATATCTGGATGCAGTTAGAATGCCTGAGACTAAAAATAAACAGGATGGAAAAGTTTAGATGGGCCTAAAACCCCTGAATCCTTTGGTATGTAAATCAAATTACCTGTTAAATAACAAGACACCAAAAACTTAAGTCCTGGATAGGTTTGTGGGTCGTTTACAACAATGAAAGCTGTGTTAGAACTGTAAAAAATTTGGAAATATTACAATGTATATATGGTGTTTACAGTATTTACTGTAAATGTCTCATATTTTCAGGCTCTCTCTTTGACTTTTGTGCGCTCTCAAAACAGCAAAATGTGTGAGAAACAACTGATTTGATGAAATAATTCTTCTTTGCATATCAGAACCATGGGATAAGACTGGGTGCTAACTACATATGCAGGAACACTGGCTCTTTATTGCCTGCAACTATTTTACTGAAAAGAGAAGAATCCCAAAATAAGTAATAAATGACAATTTCCTCATCTCAGCTTAGTCGGAGCTGCATGCCCTTAAGATCGGATTTAAAACTCCATAGGACCGGAACTATACCGCCAGAAGAAGGGAAGACACAACACTAATTTGAACTTTAGTTTTCATATGTATCTTGAAAATCTGTTTTACTCAATTACAAATTGATGATCAGTTTCTTTATTATTATATCACCTTCTATGTTTTGTATACTGTTATTAGCAGTTTACAGCCACCCCGAAGCACCTTGACTGTTTCCTCTCACTTTTCCATCCATCCATCCATCCATCCATCCATCCATCCATCCGTCTTCTTCCGCTTCTGAAAAAGCCAACTTTTACGAAACAATGTGACTATAATGTAGCAAATTACAGTATATATGTGTCAATCACGTATTTAGCATTTTCCACACTTAACTGAACAAGTTACTAATGGACAGATTTCTGAAAATGATATGCTTGCATAGTCTTCCTGGAGAACTTTCTGATATTGAAAGAGGTAGACTACAGTTGGAGAGTATGTGTATATGCGTCTGCACCTCTGTGTGTGTTTGTGTGCGCGCGTGTGGGTTGTTCAAGAGTGGGCGAGTGATTATATTTCTGTGTGGTTGTCTGTACGTTAGCTTGAGGTGTGCCTGGCATTTAGATTTAACCGTCAGCATCTTAACAAACAGCGTATTTACACGCAGACAACAGTTTGTCTGATTTCTTCACACCTCTTGAAGTTAAAAGAACTCTTCACATCTACAGTTGATGCGTTGTCAGGGCACAGTAGGGCGCCTTTCTTAGGGACATAGAGAATTACACAACCATCGAAAGATCTCAGCGTTGATCAGACACCCCTGTGGAAAGTTCTTTGTACTCCTCTACTCCTCCTATATAACAACCTCTAACCTGGTCTTAGATAGCTGTGCTCTGTGAATGGAATTAACTTTGAGGTTCAAAGCAAAGTTTCACAATGTAGAATTACACAAGTGATTTACTGTAATGGAAGTTGTTGCCTAAGCATATTATGTTAATGCTACAAACCAGTAAAGTGTAATCAACTGGCTCTAAATTTTCACATTGCCTTTTATTTGTCACTGAGGCTCGGCCACTCTCGCATGAAGCAAATTATTTGCGAGGTTAAAAGTTTGCAAAGAGACACACACTGCGCAAAACACCATTTTAAAACGTCAAATTACCCTTGAAAAAGAGAAACTTTGGTTCACGGCTCATTCCAGAGGACAGATTATTGACATAATATGAAAAGATTGTTTCTGCTGGAAATGAGATTCTGTGACTGTGTGTTTGCAAGAATATTTAACACGAGTCAAATCAAGTCTGTCATTAAGTGTCATAAAATAATGAAGAAAAAAAGACATTTATCTGGGAGTAGCATCAATAGTAGGATTTGTCTGGCATTAAGCATCTGCTGAGTGAATTACCAATTACAGAACATTAAAATCTAAAACTATGGGGCAACCAGTGAAACATCTGCTTTTGCTCTTTGCAGTTTATGTAACGGTTTCCAGAAGAAAAAAAAATCACTACAGTAGTCAAGTCTGTTGGTGATAAAAGCATTCATCTGCCTTTCAATATCTGGCCACACTCCTGAGAAGATAAAAGCCAATTTTGATGATTTTTTATGATGTGAAACCCAAGACAGGATCAAAAAGCACACCAAGGTTTCTAGCTTAGGGCTTGACATTCAGTGCCAAGGATTTTCAGTTGGTGCAGCTTCTCTCGCTGGGCCTTTGCTCCAGTAATTAACCACAGTAACTTTAATGTTTGAGGAAAGCGCCAAAGAACAACCAAGACCAAACCACACTGATGAGAAAACAATGCAGATCACCCCACACTAAAAGTGCATCCTAAATTGGAGTATTTCATGTTAATACCAAACTGATAAAGTGTATTTTCAAGTCATTACAGCTACATCTTGATCTAATTCAGCAGCTGAATGATGTCACATACTTTTTGCATGAGTGAATGAAATGAGGACTGAACTGCGTTTTTTTTATTTTTATTGTCACTTGTAAAGATTACATACCTCAGTGAGAAAACCAAATAACATAAAATTGCGAGACAACCTTCAGAAGAAATATGGCGTTGTAATTAATGAGTTATAAATTTAAGAATGTCTAAACTTATGATGCGCAGTGAGTGAAAATGAATACTTTTCCCCCTAAATATTTCCCTCAAGTATGTTTGACTGGTGGGAAAGTTATATAGCGCAGTACATCTTTTCATAAGAGCTTCAAAATTGCAGGTCTTCAAACGTGGTATTTATCACTGCAGAAGTGGCCATCTAAAATAAGAAATTTAATCTCAGACCAAATCATTACATTAATTTTGTAAGCTTGTTCATCAAAATGGCATTACTTCATTTTTAAGGGAAATATCACATATTTTATGTACAGATCACTCAGCAGTAACTACTTCTTCTACTTCTTGTCCCCTTGTCTTCCTTCTGTAGTCAAATTCCTAAATTATTATGATTTTTTTTTACTCTGAAACACAGTCTAATTGATGCTTTCCCCTCCACTGCTGTGCACGGAATCATAAAAACCTGGATCTTTGGCACAAGGATTTTCATATCTGATCTTTTGGTTTAAAGAGGGGCGTTTGGTGTGATCAGCTCACAACCAGGTGCAGGCAAACGCTACAAAATACACGAACCACAGCCCTACCTGCCAGGTAGCAATGTGGTAGTCGTGAAATTAAATTTCCTCGGCAGCTCCCCGCCTGTGTCTTGGGGCTGAAAGCTGGGCTGTTTTATACAGTGGAAGGCACAGGCACACAGAGATACCAAACCATCCTTTACCTCCTTTGATGTTGGCGAGGCACCTGAGGGGGAGAATATGGAGAATGTGTTGATTACAGATTCAAGTATTCAGTACACACATTGATGCCGTGTGCAGTATATAGCGGGAGGCTTGGTGTAGCAGTTTGATAGTTTGTGGTAAAGGTGCTGGCAGGGGCACAGCTCTCCTCATCCTACCAAGTTTGTGGTTTCATATTGTGATTATCAGCTGCAGATGTGAATCTGAGTATAAGCTATATAGGCTTTTCTTTATCACTTTGGTCAAAAAAAATATGAGCTTTTATTTTGAATATTGTATGTCAGTTGGGGAATGCTTTTATCCACAGCACCTTAAATAAGCATAGATGGTGTAGAGCTCTGTCATTACTGGCGGTGCCTTAAAGGCTTGGCTACAAAGCCAAAAATCACCAGTGTTCACTTAACACCATGAGGGTCACAATTAGCAGTATAACAGTTTTTTTTTCTTTTCGATACAACATATAACACATTTGGATTTGAAAAAAGCCAGAACAGGTGCACAAACTTTTAAAACAAAATCCAGTTGCAGGAGATGACAGAGTGGGATGAAAACCTCAAATTTCAACACAACACAATATATTCCCCATTAAGCTGCAGTGAGTTCACCCTTTGCTGAGCCCCTATTGGGTGACTGTCTTTGTAATGTTTAAAAGGCAATCAATGAAGGAGCAGAGGGCACCACCAGAACTATTGGGCAATGCTATGGCATTACCTCAGTTTCCACAGAACAAGGCGGCAGGTGGCTGCATGAGCGACATGGCAGTGATTATCAGCACATCTCTGGCAGGCAGATACTGAGAAAATAACTGTTAACCAGCTTACGCTACATTTCCTTGGACGCCATGAATGAGAGATAAAGATCACTGCATCTGCTGCGCACAGAGTGCCACATACAAAAACTACATTTCTCTTTCTCCACCCGTACACACAAGCATGCACAGACACACTCGTGCTGAAAATGAGTCACTGCTCCACTTGCAGCACTCTGACCACAGCTGAGCCTTGACATTTTCTCATGCCTCCAATGTATTTACCAAAGTTCAGACAGGAAGGACACGTCTCTCACTTTTCCTATCATACAACCCACTTGTAAACAAAGATGCTGATCAAAACAGAAAAGGGGGGAGAAAAAGTGTTTGTTTTTTTAAGTTGAGAAAGGTGAGTATCACACTGACAAACTGCTCAATTCCAACTTTCCCTTTGAGCTGGCACTTTTGTTTTCCCTTTAACTCCACATCATAAAGAGAACTTTACAGTCTGATGGGTTTTCAGAGGAACAAACTATCTGAAACAAACAGATTTCCATAAGAGTACAGTGGCTCGCTGATACCACAGTCAACAACGAGGAGAGGAAGAACAACTTTGATTGCTTCGAGACGCACACTCACGTTGTGCCCTCCTATCAGCTGATTGGCTAATTCAATTAATTTAACAGATTAAAATATGATCAAGGATGCTGGGAAAACTATATCCCAGTTTAAATTTTAAATCCAGTGGTTGGAAACATATGTTATTTGTTCAGCTTAAACAAACTTTAAGAACATCGATTATTTAATATTTCTTTCATCAGGTGTCTCAGCCACTGATGGCTCTGTGGGGTGTTTTATTATAATATATTATGAGTCCTGACCTACACAAATATTTTCTCACAATGAAAGATTTCACTTGCTTTGCATCGCTAGTTTTAATGTCGATACTTTTGGATTTTATTCATCCGTTTTGAGCTGTCATCACTTCATTGTCCTGTGCGATGACAGAAATCTGCCCAAAACTGAAGGAGTGGAAACTTGAAACATTAATTTTTATTTTTTATTTTTTTTACAAAAACCTTTTAAGCACGCTCAGTGATGTGTTTGATCCTGCAGAGACGAAGGTAAAAAGGTTACTGCTCTTGGACTGTAAACTGAACGCAAGAACATGAGAAAAGTGATTCATGCTCCCGTATTAACAGACCCTGGGTTATGGACTTCCACTCTGTGCTGGAAAAAGAAGCAGCATGCGGTGAAGTAACTGACTGAGAGCCTGGGATGGATGGGATGGAGGGAATTAAAAGAGACAGAGGAGTTTGGATCCTGTGTGAACCACTGAATTAAAAAATAAGAAGAAAGATGACATGCTGCCTTATTTATCCATATGTTGCATATTACAGCATCTGTTTACAATTTATTTTATTTACTTTGGTGATGCTTGGCCCGGGTTGATTAACATTTTCTGAAGTGTTTGTTGTCTTCTGGAGCAGGGTTTGACTGGCACTCGGTGATGGCTGTTTGAAGTGAACACAGCCTTGGCTTTGAAGCTTGGGGGATGAAAGCAGAGCATCCAGATATGACTTGCGGATAATCTAGAAATGAATTTTGGCTCTCTCTGAAGGCGACCGACAGGCGACAAACATGTTTCTAGTTGTTGATTAAATGTTACTTGAGATTCAGTGATGCAAGGACATAAAACAGAAATGGAAACTCCTAAATACACATCAGGAAATAAGTTAAATATGTTTGTTTAATGACAACAAGCTGCGGATGTTGGTGACTGCGTAAAGAATGGCCTATTTCTTCTCTGAGACAGCTCCTTTTATTTATGAGAAATGCTGTTTGCAATTGTGACTGTAATTAATGTTATTAATCACTGTTTCCCAGCACGATCGCCTTCAGTGCATCTTGAATCATTGCATCTAAATGTGTCAAAAACCACAGTCCTATTGGAAAAAAAAAAAAACTTTAAAGTTTGCAGAAAGGCCAGCAGGCATGAGTTGGAGAGTGATCTAAAAAGTCTCAGACTTTCTAAAGCTTTTAAAAAGCAGATATGTCTGTCTGTCTGTCTGCTGCAGCTTATCACAGATAAGTTACTTAACTCAATAAGTTTAATGACAGGAGAAAAACACTAATCCACACAATGTGCTTAAAAAATACACCTCCAATGTAAGTCCTTCTGGCAAGTGATAAAGTGTGTTTGGCTTTGACTTTTCTCTCTCAGTTAATAAAGTAAATGTTTTGCATGCTAATCCTTTCCCATAAAGAATCACATAAATGCAGGCTATTTGACAAATCTGTGTGAGCAGAATATTTTACTCATAGTTGCACCTTCAACTAAATAAATCCTTAAGCTGCAAACATTCGACTATGGCCAACAGTGTTTAAAACACTGCGAGTGAGTGAAAACTTTAATGCCCCGCTCAGTGCATGCACTGTGCACAGTATACTGTATTTTTTAAACAGCCAATACAGTTTTAATTTTTTTTTTTGAAAAACAAAAACAAATGAGATCAGATTATAACAAAACAAGAAACAAACACAAACCAAACAAGAACAAAAACCAACTCAAAGACACCAAATCTGTTGAATAGTTATTTCATTTAAAAAAAAAATGTAATTAATTCATTATTAATGTAAAGAAATCTTAGTTTTGCAAATCAATTTTAACCAACTAACTGATGCAGAAAAAGTGAAAAGAGAAGTTACAGCAACTAAACTACATTTAAGTTCTACTGATAGGCTGCGTGGTGGGAAACAATAAAAGTGACTCTAAAGCAGACATAGACAGACAGCTGTCTGCTGAAATCCACGGTGCAATTCTCACAACTTGTTGAACACAGTGATTTAAGGTTTTGCAGATTGTTACCAACACTGACATCTACTGGACAAATCTTTAAATGCAGATATGCGCGTCCTTGTGCCTAAACTTACATTTTTTTGTGTCAGGGAATTTCAGTTGCCCCTTTCTCTCTCTCTCTCGCTCTCTCTTTCATTCTCGATTTCACTAATCTAAATTAAAAAAAAAATTATATGCAGTCTTAGAAACAACCATAGGTAAAGGGTGTACATGATGGGCTGTGCATAGCTTTTTTTTTTTTGCCTGCCAGCTGTACCAGCTGTGCAAAGGAAGCACCTTAAAGTTTTGGCAACGTTCACTAAACCACACGGCTATGTTTCTGTGAAATCCTGCACACAAGCTTAAACAAAACTACAGAAACGTTCACAGCCCCGCTTTGCATTCAGAACCAAGTGGATTAAAGCATGGTAGAGTTTCTCAAGAAATAATTTACAGAATACACAATAAACATAAAGTAGTTAACCTAACCTTCATCAAGAATTTCAACCTCAGAATGAGAAACAAATGAGTAATCCACATAACATTAACTAAAACACATCACTAAAATCCCATTATGATAACATCTGTGTAGGTTTTTAAAGTATTAAAGTATTAAAGTTTACCTTTTAAATTATACCTGCAACACTGTAAAACAGGCACCATTACAAACATGCTATCTAAAAAGGCATGGTGGGTTTTGAAGTGTACTGTAAGCATAAATCAGGCAGTGCTAGAGGAAGTTTAAAATGCTGATGTTAAATTTTGGGGGAAAAATATATACAATGTAAAAAAAAAAAATTATAAAATTAGAACAATTCCTACAAGTTAAAGCTTGCTTTAGCAGAGATGCATAAGCAAAATTATACTCACTGTGCAGCAGAATTACCTCCTTTAGTTTGAATTATGTCGATATTATAGTCAAAAACACATCATTATTGTATAAAATAAAAAAATGAATTAAATAGATGTTTAAAAAGTTAAGAAAAGCATAAAAATGGATCTTGAGTGCCCCTGCATGCTTGAATAAATGCACTAATCACTAAAACAATGTAATGCCTAGTTATAGGAGTTATAGTGAGGGCTGATGCTATCCTGCAGGGCGAATCCTGTTAAAAAAAAAAGGCTTTGCAGTGGTCACAGGTGCTCAGCTTCAACACACCATGGCAAAGGTAACTATGACCTCATGTGAGCTCTGTGACTGCTCATTGGTCCTGCCCTGGTGTGAAGAGGACAGGGTAACATTACAGAGGCTCATAAATCAAGGCGAAAAAAAGAAAGATCTCCAGTCAGCTGTGAACGGGGAGATTCTTTCAAGTGACGCTGGGATGATGATGATGATGATGATGATGATAAGTTGCGTGCCGGCAGGAGTAAACTGCGCATGAGTCAAGGTAACGTTTGCACACACGCACACCCCAACCCAGAGAGAATGCAGCAGGGCTAGAGATCCACTCTTTGCTATTTCCGTTTTGTGATTTTTATTTATTAATTTTTTTGTGTGTGTTATTAAAACAGATCAAATTTAAAAGCTGGCTATCTCTTTTGCACGAGGAATGAAAGTCAGCAGAAGCAAGACAGAATACATGTGTGTGAATGAGAGAGAGAGACAGGTGTAACAGTGAAGCTGCAAGGAGCAGAGGTAGTGAAGGTGGACGAGTTCAAATACCCGGGGTCAACCATCTAAAGCAAAGGACAGAGCGCAAGAGGTGAAGAAGAGCGTGCAGGCATGGTGGAGTGGGTGGAGACGAGTGTCGGGGGTGACGTGTGACAGAAGGATAGCAACAAAAATGAAAGTTGGAGAGGCAAGACTGAGATGGTTTAGAAATGTGTAGAGGAGGGATGGTGGATATACAAAGGTAGTGGAGATGGAGCTGTCGGCAGGAGAAAATGAGGAAGACCTCAGAGGAGGTTCATGGGTGTAGTGAAGGAGGACATGCAAAGGGTTGGTGTGACAGAGGAGGATGAGATGGGAGAAGAATATCTCTTTTGGAATATAGTGAGTAAAAAGTACCATATTTCCATTTGAAATAAGGTGGAGTAGAAAAATA
The DNA here is from genome assembly GCA_024447675.2 of Pterophyllum scalare. Taxonomy (NCBI): domain Eukaryota; kingdom Metazoa; phylum Chordata; class Actinopteri; order Cichliformes; family Cichlidae; genus Pterophyllum; species Pterophyllum scalare. Next base: position 152,174 of record JAMQGT020013926.1, read on the forward strand.
ATATGTTGCAGGTTACTTGAATAAATGTACTTAAAGTAAAATAAGTCTACGTAGGAGTCTTGAGGCAGATTCTTTTCCACTGCTGCTCCTACTCAAGCTGAACTCGAGTGAGAACCATCTTGCTGTCTGTATCTTTGGCGCTGACAGGCTGCTGCTGTTACGTGTCTCGTCACGTACGCGACGCCACACCTCCTCCCTACTCTCTCTTCCTGCGTGCTGTGGACGGACTCCCTTCTCGGCTACTACTGGAACAGATACTGAGGTACGTTATATTTCTTATTCTGAAACTGGTCACAGCCTGCGCTTAATTTATTTCACTGCTCCGTTGATGCTGCCCGCTGGTGGATCTTTATACCTGTATCCGGGGACTGCCCGCCACATCCATCCTTTTAACCGGAGCTGGATGCAGGTCGAAGTTCAGCAGCGATGCTAGGCCTGCTGCTTTTAGCTTGGTGGCTAATGTCTCTCGGTGCGGTCATTTGGAATTTCGAGGGGGACCAATGGCCAGCAGAGCCGTTTGAGGAGTTTTGCTTTTTCGTAGACAACCCTTTTTTGGCAGGCTGCATGCTTCCGGATTGATTACCTTGCCGTAATATTGCTCACCTGAGGCACTTGCCCGCTGCCCACCTTGTTAGCAAGCTAATGCTAATCGATTAGCAGGCGAGGACAGGGAGATGCTCTCCTCCCTACCTTTCTTCATAACCTCTTTGGGTGGTTCAGGAGACCACTGCTGGGGTCACTCTGGGAGAAGAGAGGAGCTGTTTAATTAATTTCACTTGTGTCTTTTTTCCCTTTTCTTTTTTTTTCTTCTGAAGTAGACTACGACTTGGGAGGTTCTGAAGGGCACTCGTAGATATCGAAGATGTGTAACACTTAATGAATAGTCCTCATCATGCCAGTGTTATAAGATCTTTGCACTTTCTTTCAGAAACTTTTTGCTGTCTATATTAGCCTAAAATTATTTAGTTTCCCGCTGGACGTATTTATAAGAAATCTCTGTGACCTCTCCTACGTGCAGGTTTGTCTTAGCCCCATGTCCTCTACGGCCTCTGCCATTGCTGCTGGTAGCCACGCGTGGACGCAGTGAAGCTACCCACAGGTGCAGTGTTTGTGGTGCCAGCAGGGAAGGATCTACGTCCTGAGGGACCTTGTGGCAAAAAAAATAAATAAAATAGTTTGTGGGCACTTATAAATCTTCACTGTACTTGTCAGTTTCATTATTTCCACCCTATACACGGAAACCACGGAGAATACTCGAACTGGAAATACAAGTTAATCACTTAAGTAACTGTAATAGAAAATTGAGTCACTGATTCTTTGCTTTAGGGTGTTTTTTTTTAAGTAAAAAAGAATCTTGAATCCATGGGCATTTGCCCCTCTTTCCTATTTGGTAATCCAGCCCTGGGGGCTGTGAGTAATTAATATGTTAGTATGGTATTAACTCACTTCTTCCCCAGGTGCTTCTTTAACACCACTGAACACCCAGGTGGTTGACTTTAGAGAGGTGGTTGAATGATTTGATGGTGAGAACATGCAAGGGATAGACGTGTGTGAGCCGATCTTGCAGTCTTTACCGGGGAAGCCAAAATGTAAGATGGAGTGGAATATGTCTGGGCTAAACAGATATAGGAAAAGCATGTTGATGCAGTGCGTTTCAGATATGTGTTATAACTGTGGTACACGGGTGCGGTTGTTGATAAAGGGTGAGGCTGCTCATTAAGTTGATTGAAAAGGCCTGAGGAAAAGAACTGGTTAGGAAAGTTGAACTGAAGGAATGATGTAGTGTTACGATTCATTTTGAAAAAAAATCTTATTTAATATAAACCAACTTATTGCACAGATACGATTCTTTGGCTTTTTATGAAATGTTAACTAAGGAATTGCGTGATCTACAGTCGCTATTCACCTGACCAACACTTCTATCAACTATCAATATTTAACATGTATGTTATCAAATCCCTGTGCAGCCACTATTGTGCTATCAGAAATGGTACCTAAATTTATTCTAATGATGAAATAGACGTCACATTTTGCACAACAGGCTGACGTCAGCCACCCACATGCCTGAGAGCAGTCAGTCCAGAATGTTAACAATTGCATTTTAGTCTGAGCCCTCTTTGTCCCATTTTTTTTTAAAACTTGGTTTCTTACATTTTAAAACTTGAAATTTGATTTATATTAGTATTAGTGTCTATAACCCCAGTTTTACTTTAAGTCTAAAGTAGTTTCAAGCAGTGTGTTTGAAGAGAAGCATTCATCGTATATACTTTTAAATATTTTGGATACAGGAAATGAATGAGTTAGTTCTGGTATGACACCTCCATACCAACTAACCAGTTTGCTCTTAAACGTGCAAGTTTAAAGGACTGTAGTGCATGTGAGACGATAGTGCATCACATCTGATATGTTAGTTTTTTGTTCTGCTACCTATCCTAATGCTGCTACAGATGGGTGTGTGTGTGAGGGGGGGTAGCAGGAGAGATTTAAAAAAATTAAAAAAGGGCAATTGATGCACATTCTTTTTTTCTTTTCAGATAATGGCTGCACCTCCCACCTATGCTGACCTTGGAAAGTCTGCCAGGGATGTTTTTACCAAGGGATATGGTAAGCACCACATTTATTCATAAGCATTTTTAGAGCATTGCACTTTGGACACCATGTGGGTTATCATGATGTTGCGTAACTGAAGCGATGGAATATGGGTAAAATATTAAGTACTGGTACTTTGATGGAGGTGAAGAAGCTGGGAGAGGCATTTTGTTTTTTTTTAAATGGAACATGAGGAATTTTAATGCACGTTAGCTTCATTGGTGGATAGTTTTATTTGTACTTTTATTTATTAATCATTCTTTACACTATAATTTTGTAAAACTTATATCACTGGTAGGAACATTTTAATTGGTTTTTGCTCTATATACCAAAAGAATAGTATTTTTTGTTCTGTGAATAAATGAGAACATTTCTCGCAAGTTATGGCAAAACAGGGACTGCACAAATACAGACACTGCACACAATGCAACGCCAAATGAAACTGATGGATTCAAACCAGTCGCAGTCCTGTATATAGTTGCCAGCTGAGGAAGACATGTTACTCACTGGGCCTGCAGTTACACTGGCTGCCTTTGAGTTGTTTGTGTATACGCACAGCTGCTCGGATGATTACCAAACAATGTCCACTGAGTATCTGGGAAATTCCCAGTTCGTAAAGCTACTGATTTATACGTGCCATCAAAACTGAATCACTGCAAATATGGCACTGACTGTAATTGGTTTAAATGCACACTTAACTCAAGCGTTGTAGTTCACGAAAAAAAAACTGAGTTTTTTTTCCTTCTTTTTTTAACACTGGCAAATGAGATTGACTGGCCAATGATATATTTTTTTAAACCAATCTGTGTAAATAAATCTCATTTCAACTATTTTGAGTGTTATATTTTATGTGTTCCCTTTAAATGTATAAGTTTTTACCAGTGTATATATATATATATATATATATATATATATATATATATATATATATATTCTTAGGGAATTTAACCCATTTGTATAAGTGTGAGTTGCATTTTTGATGATGGTGTACAGCAAATAAAATTAAAAAAAAATTTCATTTGGTGGTATATTTCCATTGTCGCGCATACATCATGTTGATCTTTTGTTAAATATTATCTGTTTCAGGCTTTGGGCTCATCAAGCTGGACTTGAAAACAAAGTCAGAGAATGGACTGGTAAGTCGTCGTTGGTCATTATCAGATTAGCAAGACTACCAGCAGTATTATCATAGCTTAAGACCATCCTGCATGATAATTAAGTAGCTCATTATCTGATCTCCAAAATGTTGCCAGGAGTCCTTGACTTCTTACTTCAGAGTTAAGGGAAATTGATTTCTTGCCCTTGTAAATGCACCCACCGCATGTTTGGATCCAGTTTCTTATCCAGATTGGTATCAGTGTCAAAATAGTTAGGTCCTAGATCACAAAAACATAATTTTATTTATAGATTCAGGGATTTAGCCAGAAAAAATTCACAGCCCAGCAGTATTGGACGATCGGAAAACGGGGGCATTGGATGACCACTTGCTGGTGCTAATAGCTGTGTCCACTTGCTAATTCTGGTAATAGCAAACAGTTTTGATAGTGAACCTATGAAACTCTCAGCCTGGTGCAAGAGCAATACAGCCCGGCGCAGCGCCAGGTGATCCACCGCTGGATAGAACCCTGAGACTCGTAGTAGTCATTTACTAGTTTTACTTTTGGTGTTGCACATTTAACAGTGTGGTGGTGTTTACTATGCTGAAGTATACGGCTGGTTAACAACATATTTCTGTGTCTTGTATCTATCATCAGGAGTTCACCAGCACTGGCTCTGCTAACACCGAGACCAGCAAGGTTGCTGGATCTTTGGAAACCAAATACAAGTGGGTGGAGTATGGGCTGACCTTCACAGAGAAGTGGAACACGGACAACACCCTGGGGACTGAGATCACCATTGAGGATCAGGTGATATGGAGGGGAAAAAAATTAGACATAAACTGCTGCTGGCAAAGGAATCTATGAAATAATCACCTCAAAATATATCTAAAGTCTTTTAAGACTAAACGTTCAGGATGTCTAATTTAAATCCAGTAGGATTTTAAAATGCTTTTGAACCATAACACATTTTATTTATTTTTCTGCATTTGCTACAGCATGTCAGTTTTAAATGTTGTTCTTGCTTTTTCCACAGTTGACTAAGGGGTTGAAACTTACGTTGGATTCCTCATTCTCGCCAAACACTGGGTAAGAACAGCTGGCTGAGAGTCATGAAAAATGACGACTGCCCCAGTATCTTCTTTTTTTTGTTGTTGTTGTTGTTGTCGTTGTCTTGTTAAAGCTAAAGTGCATGGATGCAAAAACAATATTGCAGGAACTCCAACTGGACAATGAGTGAATGAATTTATGTGTCATGTTTTAGATGAACAGAAACCTCTAGAGGCTGTATGTAGGGGTGGCCAATTGATGGCTACATTTTAATTAGCAACTTTGTAATCTGAGCGGTTTCAAAAGGGTACACAGAAATAAACATGATATGGGTCATTGCATAAGTAAACTGCAGTTGTTTCACAACTGGCAAATTGGTAACTGAGGTAGCCGACTTGTTAAATCACAACAGGAGTGCCTGTTGCAGTGCCGTGTTCTCAGTTAGAATAATAAGAGACATGTTGCAAAAAGCACTAGTACAGCTAATTGGACATTTTGTCGCATTCTTTAGCTGAGAATGTGAGGCCTGGTTTGTGAAAAACTGCAGTTCCTTTCTTTCAGTGTCACGACAGTTTGATGTTTCATGCTGTGAGACAATGACAACCTGTTTCTTCTGCAATATCCTGCCAGCAAGAAGGGTGGGAAGCTCAAGACAGGCTACAAGTGCGACCACATCAACCTTGGCTGTGACGTTAACTACGACATCAATGGCACGGCCATTCACGGAGCAGCAGTGGTGGGCTACGAGGGCTGGCTGGCCGGCTACCAGATGACCTTTGAAGCTGGCAGGAACAGGGTCACCCAGAGCAACTTCGCAGTTGGATACAAGACGGATGAGTTTCAGCTCCACACGAATGTGTAAGCGTATTCTAATATGGCCTCTTTGGTTTATTGCAGTCACATTGATATCGATTCTCGAAATTCAAATTTAAGATATAGGGAATAAAATATTTGTGAAATGATGTGTCTCATAAACAAGCCACATTGAATTTCAATTCTGAATTAGCACCAAGCACTACGCAACCTTAGTGTGAATGCATGTTATGTCCATGTGTGCTATTTTCATTTTACTGAACTACCCGTGGATCAAACACTCTGACATTAGGGGAGTGCTTCTGGTCTGAGGTACCTGAATGTAAGTCACAGGCTAAACGTTTAAGTTATTAGTGACTCCCAACCAGTATGTGGATAGACGAGAGCTTTCAAACCCTCTTGTCTTGACCTTGTCTGGATGATTGACTTGTTGCCTATTTGGCGCTCCGCCGGGCACCCAGAAGCCTTGCAGTTATATTTATACCCAGGTGATGGGATTTACTATATTGCAAGTGAGATTGAGTGAGTGTTTGGCAGGCCTCAGTGAAAATGTAGCATGAGGTGGTGTTAGACGGTGAGCAGGAGGGAGGGACAGGGCACGGTGTTAGTCTTGTTTCCTGCTGTGCCTCTGACTGAGCCTGTCTGTTTGAGTCTGCTTGTAAAGTGAGGTCAGACAAAGTGTAAAATAAGCTTTACATCAGTCACAATTCACCCAACTGTGGAAGTCTTTGACATGCAGGATTTCAAGTAAGTTTCTGAAACACAAAACCATAATTTAATTCCACTCACCTGATGATGTCACCTCTGGGGAAATTGGTGCCAATTCAATTTTATTTATATAGTGCCAAATCACAACAAACAGTCGCCTCATGGCGCTTGTCATTGCAGCAACATTAAATGTATTGTAAATGCCTTTCCATAGAAACGATGGTACTGAGTTTGGTGGTTCCATCTACCAGAAGGTGAATGACAAGCTGGAGACGGCCGTCAACCTGGCCTGGACTGCTGGAAACAGCAACACCCGCTTTGGCATCGCTGCCAAGTATCAGATTGATCCTGACGCATCCTTCTCTGTGAGTAGTGTGTAACCTGAAGTAGTGGCGGTACACTAAAATCCTATTGTACCAGTGTTACTTCATTGATGTCCTGTTAGGTTTCTTGTCCATCCTCTAATAAGGATCTCATAATGCAGGTACATTTTAGAAGATGCACCATGTCATGCAATGCAGGTGCATGTAAAATCAGTTTTAGTGCCTTTTCTAGTTTGCATATACTTTTGCAGATACTGCCTAGCTGGCCAAATTGGAAAGAACGCTGCAAGCCCATGTGAATACTTCACGTGCTTGGCCTTAAAGAGACTCACTCAAGCCAAATAGGAGGAGTGTCTTCTAGTGAACACTTGGGCTAATTTAATCCTTAACCCTGCATTGCAGGACTCATGTCTCCCTCTTGTGCCAGTGAGAATTAGACAATTGCTTCAAATCTTTGCTACTGATTGCTTTCTGTAGTCCTTCCATTGATCACCAGGTTTCTTTTACCTCGAGCATCAAATACTCTAATTGGAGTATGCTTTTTTTCCTTTGTAAAGCCTTAAATTCCCACTTGAAGCAGAGACAGTTAATGCGACTGCTTGTTGGTGTAGTTATCTACGTTTTCAGCTTCTGTTTTAATGATGTGCCATTGGTAAACTTTAATTTTTAGTTTAATTTGATGATGGTGAGTATGAAAATGATTTTCTGCTAACTATTGCTTATTTCCAACCCTTGTCCCTAGTTTGGCTTTTATGGATGTAATGTATAAGTGCAATTTACAGTTTTCATTTTCATAAAACCCCTGTGCACTACAGATACAAAGCTGCTGAAGAGAAGCTGTTTTTATTGTGCTGTTTTTATCAGGGTTAATAATTTGCTTTGTCTAGAGAGTAAATAACCCCAGAATGTAATGTGAATTTTTTTTTTTGTACATCATCATCTATGTATAATTTTGATGTGTGGTTCCCTCACAGGCTAAGGTGAATAACTCCAGCCTTGTGGGCTTAGGCTACACTCAGACTCTGAAGCCAGGTGAGTGAAGTATCTGCAAACCTTAGTGTTAGGTGCACTTAATGGACTTGACTGTTTACAAAGACAACAGTAGTTTACGGAAAGTTATTTTATATGAAGATCTAATCCAACTGGAAAATATTTGAAGTGTGAAGGACAGTACTGCAGAAATAGTGTCCACAAGCTAAGAATGAAGGAGTTCAGAAGCAAACTCTGTAATGTTTGAGGTGTTAACATATTTGCAACTTATCTGTTTTTCTAGGCATCAAGCTGACGCTTTCTGCTCTCCTTGATGGCAAAAACATCAACGCTGGCGGTCACAAGCTTGGTCTTGGTCTCGAATTCCAGGCGTAGGAGGATGGGGAAGAAGGCCTTCCAGTCCTCCAACTACACATGCATTCCCCACCAAAAAAGAAAAAAAAAAAGAAGAAAGAAATCCTTTACTGATTAGCTCTCCTTCACAAATCCCTGTTTCCCCTAAATATGTTACATAGCTGGAAGCAAGACAGTGTAAAGGTCAAATTGTTCTTGCACCAATCTACCACTTTTTATGGACCACTTACAGGAACATTATATTTTGAAATGAAAGAGCCCAATTTAGAACAAAAACAAAAACTATAACCGTTGAACAGAAGGTTTTATCTTGAATTGTGTAGCTTGCAAGGGAAAAGTAGCCTTGAGAACATTCAAGTTGGCCTCATTTTTTTTTCCATTTCACAACATTCGTGCACAATGCTTTAATTTGTGTGTCTCTGATTTTCAATGCAATTAAAAGGGAATCAAAATAGAACAGCCCAAAATGCAAACGCACTTAATCTACAGTTAAGTAGTTCTGCCACCAGATGGTGCTGTTGAATAGCACTAGCGTAAGCGCTCTTCACTCAAAAGGTATAGTGATGAGTTCAGTTTTATTTAAGCACGTCGGCACTGGAGAGCTCTAGTATCTGTCTTGATATATTGTACAATGGGAAGGGTTAGTTGTCCGTGGTGTAAGCAGCTATGAGTAGCTCAAAGAGACACTACAACCCGATGTGTACATTGTGTTTTCGTCTCACTTGTCTTTTGTGTCTGTGCATTTGGTGTGAAACATGTCTTTTGTTACAAATAGCAAAAATTGTTATTTTATTGATGGTCTTACATAGTTTAATTCACCTGACGTCTTAGGAAGGGAAAAGACTTGTCAATTATTCCTGGTCGAGCAAACAGGATGCAACCCGTCATGCACATAGCTGAACTTCTCTGGGTCAGAGTTAAATTGCTTCTTTTGAAGAAGGATGATGGCCAGGAAATTGTAGTCTTCCACAAATGGTAATGGGAACCATGCTTAGTGTACTTGGCAGTATTGTCATTCCCTGAACTAAATAAAGAACATCTTGAACCGGTTTTTCTGTCTTTTGTCACGCGATGACCTGCTTGTATGATGATAATGGCTTCCCACGTTATTTAAAATTCTGTGAAAACACTGTTTTCCATTGGAGGTGAGATAATTTAGTTTTACAGCTGTAGATTTCAATAGGAGCAGACTACCTCATATGATGCCTTGTTATTGATTTATCTGTTCAGTCTATAAAGTGGAGACCTCTTCTCTGGAAACCAACTGATCACTTTCACATTTGAACATACACTCTTGGCCACTTCAGTAGATACACATGCTCAACTGCTCAATGCAAATATCTAGCCAAACACATGGCAGCAACTCTATGTACTCTAGGCACATAGACATGGTCAAGATGACCTGCTGAAGTTCATGTCGAGCATCAGAATGGCGAATAAATGTGATTAAAGAGATGGCACCAGCGTAGGATCACACTTGATGCCACTCCTGTCGGCGAAGAATGGGAAACTGATGCTGCGGTTCACACAGAATTGAACAGTAGAAGGCTGGAAAAATGTTTCCTGGTCTGTTGAGTTGCCTTGACACTTGAATGGTAGGGCCAGACTTTGCATGAAAGCATGGATCCATCCTGCCTTGTATTAATGGTTAAGGCTGGTGGTGGTTTAATTAATGCAGGGAATATTTTCATGGCACACCATTAGCTGTGCGGCACCAGTTTAAACACCTTAGCCTACCTGAGTATTTATGCTGACCATGTCCAACGCTTTATGATCACAGTACACCCATCTTCTGATGAGTGTGTCCAACAGGATAAGGTGCCATGTCAGCTTAGCTCAAGCTCATATCATGTCAAACTGGTTTCTTGAGCATGACAATAAGGTCACTGCACTCAAATGGCCTCCACTGTCACCAGATCTCAGTTGCATTGCGAACTTGATTAGATCTTTTTATATTCGAGGATAATTAACACCTTAGGTGAAAATATGTGAACCCCTACAAAGAGCAGAAAAAATAAAACTGATATAATAATAGGCTGTTTACTTTCAGTGATGATGAGTCAGAAGTCGATCCTGTTCTACTGCTTATACATACGGATATAACACTAGAAATACGTTTCCACCCACACGCCCCACGGACACCGCCCACACGCTGTGTACGTCCACATCGAGTCACGCCCCTTCAGTCACACGCCAACATGGCGACGCGCGGAAGTATGTGGCGAAGCAGAATAATTATTTGTGACCTTTTTCTGCTTATTTTTCTCCAGCTCTTTGTGACCAGCTGTCTGTCGTTTCCTGTGAATAAAAGTCTTACGGAAGGTATGTCGTACTCGTTTGAAGTGTCTGAGACGAAGTTTTCTCTAAACTTACCCACAGGGCTTACCGCTGCTATAGCTAGTTGGCTAGCCCGTCGTGCTAGCATACACCGTGCCAAGTAAAAAAAAAACGGGGGGCAGGTGATAGGCTTTTGCCCTTCTCCGAGCCCTGAAATACGATTTGGTAAAGTGAATTCTAATTAACGTTGAAATTTCTTAACGTTTAACTGTAAACACATTCATAACATTAACTTTGCTTAAGGTTCACTCGTAAATCGTTTTCACGGTGCTTCACAGTTACTCCGAAAAGTGATTTGGACAGTTTTGCCGTCATAACGAACTTCTTTCCAACCTTTGCGACCTTTCAGCCACCGTAAACGTGTACTGGATGTATAATGTTCAGTTCTGTCTAGTTAATTATCCCTTTACCTGATAATTTAAGACAAGATTGGATTGTTTTTAAAGGCTCGAACAGTACATGCCCTCCTGTGCACTAATGATTTATGGCGGTCAGATAAAGTGACGTGGTCCAGGTGTCTCTGCCGTATATCTGCGCTCTTTATTAACTTAATGTTAGTGAGTCACTAAAAAAAATCAAACCTCTGAAGTAAGTAAAGGCTGTAATATTTCAGTCAGTGGCAGGCTTTGCTATGCCGTAATGTGCTATTGTGATAAAGATGTAATTCAGCATAAGTGTTGTTGTCCATTGGCGTTATTAAACATTTAATCCTGTTTTAAACGATATAAAGTTGCATATTTACCTCAAGTATTTGGTGCTGGATCCATATATTGCATCTATTAAAAGTAATTCATGAGCTGTCCTCATTTAAACGCATTTGTTTGGGGGTTTTTTTTGTGCTGTGTCACTGGAAAACAGGATGTTTAGCAAAAACGTTTGTAGAGAGGGAGACTGACTTCTGTCTAAAAATGTTTCCTTGCTTGAAATTCAAATACTGTACGACAATTGTCTATCAATTCGATGTAATACTGATAAAACTGAAGCAAGAGTGGAACAAGAGGCCACATACTTAATTATAAATATTTTAGCATTTTTCCATATACTTAAAGGCTGAAGTTATAGCACGCTGTTTAATGCTGCAGAGCTAATGACGGTTGCTGCCACAAAGCTTTCCTGTTCAGAGGTTATATCAGCCAAGGCCCATGTGTATGAATAGACCCTTTCTTCTCTTGGAGATGTCTTACTCCTTGCCTCAAGTCCCCAGTGTTCTTCTCATGTCCCTTGCTAAGTAACGCAGTCCCAGAGGATGAAATAATGTTGACACTTGTTAGTTGAATGATGCCACTGAATAAGGAAGCCTGGCTGAAGGCAACAGTCTGACTTCCTTTAAATTCTTGAAACTGTAAGTACTTTTCAAAATATGGCCCCTTTTCTGCAATGCTAAATAAACAAAGGTCCCCCCCACCCCCCAAGGAACACAGTATGTCTTAAGAAAAAAGCTGTCTCAATGCAACCTCTCCTTGATAAATGTACTTGGTAGCAAAGGGTGAATGTTTCCACACAAGTGGACACAAACAAGCTGCTGCTTGAGACAAATGTCTCCTTATGAGCTTCTCTCTGTGGCAGCTCAAGAGTTAACTGTCTTGCCAAAGGACTTTCACATCTTGCAGGGTCACTTCAGGTGTAGTTGTTTGTATAACAGGATGGGTATTTTAGCAAGAGCACAAACTCCCATGACATAATGTTAATCTTCTATTTTCTTTTCTCTAATTTAATTGGTGTGGTTGAGTCATTTGTATGTCAGGTGAGATGAAAGTGTAGTTGTGAAATTGGTTGGATATTGCTAATAATGTATAGTCCAAATTTGAATTTTTGATGGGAAATAAATATTGTAGTTAATGGAGTGTTTCAAGTAGCACTTTGTGTATATTTGTAATATGTAATGTCTCGCACTGTTGTTCTCTTTCACAGCATCAACAGCACCACCAGTCGGTGCAACTCAAAATCTTCATTTGACCGTTCCAAACAGAGAATCAGCTGAGACACGGTCTACATCAGCTGCTCAGAATCAAGCAGCTGCAGATGTTTCCAACAGCGTCGCAATTCCTGACAGCAACAACTACACTACAGCAAAGCCAAAAGTTCCTGAAGTAAACCACACCACAGCTGTTGTTCCAAAATCAAGTAAGGACAGTCAGGACCCTGTCGTCATCGGTACCTCTGACGACATGAACGGAGACACAAAAACAGATGGAAAAGGCAACACCAAGAAAACAACTCCTGAAACTACTATTCACTCTGCTCCAGAAAGGTCCACCACCACTTACAAAGCTGCTGAAACAACAAAACCTGCAATGAATGAGCCATATGCACCTTACTTAAACCCTGAGAACACACCGACCCCAAGTACAGACGAGGATAATCAAGACCTGTTGCTGAGAACTGACGTTGGTGTGACTGATGATGATGGTGATGATGATGATGATGATGAAGAGGGATACATGAATGCTGCAGATGCATATAGTGACGTCCTAGAGAACAGGAAGCAGCCCAGTGAGGTGCATGTGACTCCTTATAAGGAGAGCACAGAGGACGAGGACTCCCACTTCTTCTTTCATCTGGTCATCCTGGCTTTCCTGGTGGCTATCATCTACATCACATATCACAACAAGAGGAAGGTGAGTATGCACAGGCCAGAGAAAGCAAACTGTCTCTGATAGAGGGTTCACAGGGGTCACTTACGTTGACCTTACCCAGTGACATCAGATAGCCTTATGATGCAGCATGTCCTGTGTGCCTGAGTTTGACATTACCTCTGATGTAATTTTGAGGTTTTTTTTTTTCTGTGTAGTAAAATTTGCATTTCTGCATGAAAGTTGGCTATAATAAAACACAGGCCTATAAATTAAAGGTAAAATTTCACAAGATTTGTGGCTTCATCACACACATTTAGGTGTTATTTTGTCAGCAGAAGAACCCCCTGAGATTATTAACTTCTATTAATTTGCATTGTCAGTTAATTAGACTCATTAAGTAGAAGTGGAGCAGTGTTTTCTTGACATATTAAATGAGTTTTACGTAATTAAAAGCAGCACTTTACAATGTAACACTAACCATATGTGGTAAAACATTAGTTACCCTCATAAACAGCAAAACTTGATTTCACCGTGTGTATTGTAGAATAAACTATGATCATATGTAGCAGACTTATCTCCCCCTAATAAACTCAGGTTCTACTGTTGAAAGGCCAGTCTTTATGTAAGCTTTTCAGCTAGCCTGTCAGCAAGTAATCATTTTGCTCGGTCATCACATGTATGTCTGATTGGGTTTCTCTTTGCATTTTGCTTTTTCTCTTCCTCTTTTCAGATCTACCTTTTGGTACAGAGTCGGCGCTGGAAGGAGGGCCTATGTTCCCGCAACACTGTGGAGTATCACCGCTTGGACCAGAATGTCAATGAGGCCATGCCGTCCCTCAAGATGACCCGAGACTACATTTTTTGATCCAGAGGAACAATATGTGTAGGCCTACGCAGAGCCGGTTCCTGGTCATTCATAGTTGAGATACTGTGCTTTGTTATGGAGCTTGATTGATGCTTTCTCTTGCTTTACAGGCCAATAGGAAATCAGGGGATGCTGTATTTAGGATAAATTTTTTAAAGACCTTTTTGGTTGCCTAAAGAGATACTCCTATTAATCTGTTGTTCTTATTAGTTATAATAATTTTATATTTGCCGTTAAGTTAATAACTTGGGATTTATTAGGGTTTTTTTTTCTTTCTTTTTTTAGGAGTGTTTCAGCCTTACATTTCCTTTACACCCAATTTTGTTTTGTGTCTTACATAATGTCTTAATATTTCTAATACTCAGTTTAAAAGTTGAAAAAAAATTACGTTAATTCAACTAAGACTGTAATGTGATGTTCAACTAATAGAAGAATTGAATATGCACCCTGACTTTACTGTATTGACACCTAAATAATTGCATTTGAAAGCGCTCTCATGACTACCTTTCATATTTTAGAAGGATGCAAAAAAAAGTGCAATGAAGCAGAAACTGTGAAACACATGTTCCTGTATATTCAGAGTCATTCCAAAAAAACTCTACTGTCTTCTAAATCATGTCAGTTTGACATAAAGAGGCAAGTAAAGTACTGTAAATGGAAAAACATTGGGGGTAATCCTTTAAAATATGTATTGTTTTCGTATAGAAATATCGTTTTCATTGGAGCTTAAAAATAAGCTTTTTACAATCACTTTATTACCAATCTTTCTGCTTACAAGTAACAGCATTTGCATTATTTTTCAAATTTTTGCATGAATTTTGGCCGCCTTGGCTACACATTAAACTTAAGGGGGGTGGGGGGTGCTATGCCTCAGGTGAGACAATGCCATATGTTTAAGCCATTTAAATAAGGGTGTGTGTGTGTGTTGTTCCGATGAGAAGGTATTAATATATATGGAAGAAATCTATTGCCAGTTTTTTTTTTCCCATGATCACTTTATATTTAACTTGTCTTAATAACATATTTGTTTTACCTCTACTGCCCAGATTTTGCTATGTGGAAATCCTGGGGCTGGCCCTGTTTTGTTGTTTTTTTTTAATGACTTCGGTGAAGTCTCCATCAAAACCATCTGCACTGTGGCAAATTGTAATGACAAAGTTCCCTCATGTTCCTGCAGAACTTTTCAGTTTCCTTGCCTCGTGTCAGGGTATTTTGGTGGAATTAAGTTCATCAGAAATTCTGAATCCTCTCTTTGAGCTGTTCACAAAAGCAAAAAATACACCATCATGATGTTGTTGTTTTTTTTTATGTGTATCATAATCAGATGTTTTTTTTTTTTGTCTCTTGCTGTCTCATGCCTTCAGTTGAGATGCCACAACTGCCACTTGAGTCTGCAAATGTATCAATCTGGTGTCGCCTTCTGTCAGTTGTTTTTAGCTGGTTTGTGCATATACAAGTGAGATGCAGATATATATAGATTTGCACTGTGCCATTCAGGTATGCTAGCTAGAATATAAAGAGGTAAAGGATTGTCACTGGTCTCCCAATCAATAGTAGAAACTACAATCTCTCTTTTTTTTGGTCAATAAAGCACAAATTGTGTAAATCCTTCCTTTGTCATTTTTCTGACTGAAGTTTTATTTCACCAGCGCATGTAGTAAGCTGAAAGTACCCATTGCTCTGACATATTTTTGATGAGGAGTCAGGATTATTGTGTGATTTGGCTTCTTATGTGGTATATCCTAGTTCAGCTGTGTTGGTGTCGTTAAGAAGACTGGGCACTTTGATCTCTTGTGATGAGAGTAGGCTTCGAGGTTGTATCTTTTGATAAACAAAGTGAGCTATGTGGTTGTTAAAAGCTATTTTTAGTGTATAAAGGCAAATTAGATTCCTGATTAAGAAGTCTTGATTTATACTAAAAAAAAAAAAAATCATGCATGATGCAGTTTTCTATGACAATTAAAAAACATGACAACAAAAGTCGACTGTGCTGTAGTCAACTGTGCCATAGGTTGCCTCATCATTTCTCATTTTCTTTACCTGGTGCAGACTTCAATATCAGCTGCTAGTTTCACCACAAGGAGGCAGTGTGCACACAAATAACTGGAGCAGGCCAACACTGAAAATGTGTTCTTGTCAGATTTTCTGCTGTTTCCTTTACCAAATTAAACCTCGGTAACTAAGCAAATAAAAGTGTAATTTTGTAATTGGATTTCCCTGTCATTGTGACACAGGTGTCATATCCGCATCACCAAAGGAGAACATGAGCTGAAACATTTCCACAGTTTTCTAACGGCAACCAAAATCTTGCAGAAAGGAGAAAGTGAGCATCTGCATGTCTAATATGCAGAAAATATTGTGGCATGTCTGTTTTTTAAAGTTGGTGCACAAGTACAGCGATGGGACAGATGGAAAGCAAAGTTAGATGCCCGTATCTTCAACTATCTTTGATTAATGTCTGCCACAGTCTGTTCCTGCAGACGTGTTACTGCTCATGTAGTACAGACATGCACTGAAACATATTTAAACATCCAGTTGTAGTTTGTAATGCAGAACTACACAAAGGAATATATACCCAGACACCGCTGGGGCGATGTCCTCTAAGGTGCTGCCATTGCTATGCTTCATTAGGGTTGTGGTTTGTACCTTAAAGAGACTAGTCTTAAATCTCCAACTTAGAATCATCAGTTAACCTAGCATTCATGCTTCTGGACTTTGAGAGGAAACCAGAGCACCCGTGGAAACCCAAAAGGCAGAGGGAGAACAAAATGCTCCGAGAAGGTCTGAGAACTGTCTCATTGTGAGGTGACAGAGCTAACCTCTGCACCACAGTGCCACAGATATACACACTTAACCTGAAACATGTCAGAATATATGCAGTAAACCCCCCAAATCTGTGTCACGGTCTCAGGGTTTGATCAAGCTTTGAGTTTTGCTTCTTCTCACAGTTTGAGTTGGGGATTCTGTTCTCTGAGGTTTTATGATTGTAAAATAAAATAAGTAAAATAAAAAATTTAAATTTTGAGATCCTAACCAGAGTTTTTGACTTGTGGACAGCAGTTTTTTTCCTTTCTTTTGCAGTGGTAGAAACAAGCTTCCATATTTTTCTGATATTCCTTAAACCCCCCCAAAAGGAAAGAAATAATAATAATAATAAAAAAACATACCTTTTAACTGCTTGCCATGTTGTGGTGAGGTCCAATAATGTGCCCTACAGGATACATTTGTGTAGCATATACCTGTAGGGACAGAAGTGTGCCCACATTTCTGAGAGTGTACAGGTCAGTTTATCAGTGCATGTTTTCAAAGAGCAGCTAATGTTATATTACAGTGAAACTATTCAAAAGCAATAAAGATACATGATGATTCATTATAGCATTTAATCCTTAAGTCCTCAGCCTTTTGAATATAAAACATGAGTTCTGTGAAAAGTGAACATAAATCAGGTTAATCTATAAAAAAGTTGGTATGATGATGCATCATAGGGATGAATAGTTCCAACTTACACTTAGTTTGCATATGAATCTGGTAGCCAGGAAGGTTAATGGTCTCATTTTTTGAGTCCCTTGTTCCCCTTTTCAAGACACTAAACTCATACTTGCTTCATCGCAAGCTTTGCTGCATAAAAGTGTTCTTCAGGTGCCTGACATGTAAAAACCTGCAGGGGAAAAAGAAAAAAAAAAACAGGAAGTGATGGCTGCTGGTTGCATGTCATCAGCAGATAAGATAACCGGGCTTTGTGGGTATTTGTACAATGTTATGCTTGGTGAATTTATCTGAGAGACAGCAACAAATGAAATCTACCAGCCAGAAAATCTCACAACTACTTTTGATCACTGAAGAGTGAACATCTTGAAAATGGTTACCCAGTGGCTTTTGAAAAGGGGTTTTATGAACTTTGATGAGAAATTTCAAAGAGTTGAGATTCTTAAAAAATATTAAGTGGTAATACTCACTCTGGTTTGTTAAATTTGATTAAACTTTTAAGTGGGTTCCCTGACATGTTCCAGTTACTGAAGATATAGTACTGTGCAAAAGTCTTCAGGCACCCCTCATTTCTTTATACTTTGCTTCCAAGGAGCCAGAATTTCTTTTCATTTTTTAAAAAAAGTGGTCTTGACCAGTAATTCTCCTGGCTCCTTGTTCCTGACCTGATCACAGGAATGTTTTTTGTTTGTTAAGCCACTTAACACTGACTTAGGAATCATTTGAGCATTAAAAAAGGCACCTAACTCAAGAGATGAACCAATTTTAAATTGTATCTTTAGGCATTTTGTTACCAGCAGCCTGTCACAAAACCATATTTTCTCCAATTTCTTTAGTTGAATCTATAAAAAAATGCCAAAGATAACGCAGTTTGACAGACATGAAATAATATTTTTGCACCAACAAGTTCATTCCCAAAGAGCTGTTAGCCAAAAAAGTTGGTATATCACAGCATGGTGCGCAGTGTGCCCTTAAAAAAACCTGTGTAAATTGGACAAGTGGAGGACAAAAGAAGATGTGGCAGGCCTAAAAAAACAAACAAACTATCAACAGCAAATGAAGAGTATCTGAAAGTCACGTCTTTTTGAAACAGACCTGACACAGGACCTGAGAGATGTATCTGGCACTTCAGTTGTTCACTGAAGCCTCATCAGAAATGGTCTCAGTGGAAGGGTGGCTGTCAAGAAGCCATTCTTAAGGAAAAAGAAACAGGGAGAAAAGGCTGAGAACAAGTCTTATAGAGTGATTAATCCAAATTTGAAATATCGGATTCAAATCCTTGTCAATATGTACAGAGGAGGTCAGGTGAGAAGCACAACAGTGAGTGTCTACACAGTGGGGCCTCTGCCATGGTTTGGGGGGTGCATTTCAGCCAGTGGTGTTGGAGATGTTGTCAAAATTGATGGAATTATGAACATAGAAAAGGTGCATAGAATTGTAAAGCGCTTTGAGTACTGTGAAAGTGCTATATAAGTCTAAGGCATTATTATTATTATTATTAAAATCAGATTTTAATTCACCACGCAGCACCACCTGGAAAGTGTCTGATTGGCACTGGCTTCGTTTATCAGCATGATAATGATCCCAAGTGCACTGCCAAAACACACAGTGGCCTCCCCTTTGAAGCAGTGTGGGATCATCTTGACTGAGAATGGAACCAAAGGCATCCAAATAACCAAAGAAGGGCTATAGAATATCCTTCAAGAAGCCTGGAGAACTGTTCCTGAAGATTACATAAAGAAATTACCAGAAAGCTGCCAAAGAGAGTTCAGGCTGTGCTGAAGAATAAAGGTGGTCACACCAAATATTGACTAACTCTGTTTTCGCCTTATATTCTGTATTTCCATGTTTGCTTTATGTTTGCACAGCTCGAACGGCAGCATATTTATTGTCTAAAAGTGCTCACTAACATCTTTCCATGTTTTTTCTTCAAAAAGTAAACCTGGTAAAGCAATCAGAGCAACCCAACGCATCACTAGCCTTATGGCAATAATTCCCACAGCTGGAATACATCTTTGCCCAATTGGATTACTTGTGTGAAGCTATCCATCAGTTCTGACAGATATTGACCAATTGAGGCTTCTCTGTAATAATTTCTGTATTTTCAGCATTGGCTGGATTAGGTCAGCCCTGCTTTTTATAACCCTGTTCCAGAAGGTATCAGTTTTTCACAGAGACGTCGATATATATGGAGCGGCAGGAGACCTGGAGGTGTGGCAGATAAAACAGTTGGGTTAAGGCCAGAGCTTATCAAAGCACATGCTGCTGTGATCAGATCATGCGGTCTGGCCCATTAGCTGCCTCCTCAACGGTGGAGGTCAAGGGGAAGACTAACACTGAAGAGGAAACACTCGGGAAAGGATTTCCATACCTTTGCATTTCAGCATCGGGACCCTGCTCACCATATACTTCATTGTTGTCTGCTATGGAATTTAATGGAGGGAAAACTGGAAACTGAAAAACTGTCAGCCAAAGAGCAGAAGTTTTTGGCTGATAGAGCAGAAGTCAGTTTAATAACTGGACACCACTGAACGGGTTTATTGTGTCTGGTCTCGTGTGAGCTATTGCAGTGCCTAGTGTTATGTTTGAGAGAACGTTCATAATACAAGAGTTTTTTTTATAGGGACTTTGAGAAATTATATTTAGGACAAGGAAGTAAATTAGGATCTTCCCTCATCAGCTCACACCAAGGTGCCCTTGCCCCCCAACTGATCCCATTTACCCTGCAATAGACAGGTTTCAGTGTACAGCTACCAGGTGTGACTGTGTGTATGTGTGTGTGGTCCAGGTGTGAGCCTCATGCTGTGGGCCCCCAAAACTTACATGTAGGTGAATTAGGTTTAGTCAAGTAGTATTCATATTTCTTATTTTTACTCTATACATTTGTTGACATAATCTCATTACTACCCCTACTATTACTATGCTAAAATATGTGCATTCAGAGTGGGCTCTATTTCACCCACTCGCAAGGTGCCTGAAGAGTGGAAGCAGTCTAGAAACTCTGCTTTCAGTAATTAACACCAACTCTTTCAGCCCCACCTGTTTAGTAAGTTGTTCTTCACTAATGAAAGTGTTGCTGGAGTTTTTATTTTGTAGTATCCTGTGTTATAACACCCATTGTTACGTGTTATATGAACCCAGGGCTAACAGGTGTTTCAGTGGGCGCATGTGAATTCTCTCAGAACAAAGTGGAAGCTTTCAGTTCGATAGAGGGTGTTGAATCAAACTGTCAAACTCCTCAGGTCTGAAGGTGCGTCAGCACACCTCCACACTCATTGTCGAGACTCATTTATTGCTGAGACTGACTGAAATATCAACACATCACTCAAACACACAAAAAATAACATTAACAATTCAGGACAAACAGTTCTCAAAATGGCATGTTTATAAGTCCAGGGCAGGTATTTGCAGCTCAGGCAGCACTGTGAGCTGATCCTCGTAGCCCAGCTTAATGGAAATACAATCATAGCACATGCAGCTTCCTTCTTTACCTTTGTGAAGCTATGAAGAGCTTGGGTTACTTTTCCAACTACGTTATTTTTAATTCCTGTCTTTCTCTCCTAGGGTTTATGTCCAGGCTTTATGTTTGCTCCATTCCATTTTTTATCTCCCGATGTTTTGTGTCTCCGTGTTGACAAAGCTTAACCATCCTTGTTCTTTATCTTCTGCTTGGCTGGCTTTAAGAGTGGAGCCTCTTGATTTGTTTTTTTTCTCTCTCCCTGTGCTCATAAGAAAATACCGAAACCATCGTCTTTATGTTTTGAGAAAAGAGGAGGCTCAGCAGCATGTCAGGGGGTAAAGAAATGAACAGGGAAGATGGAAAGAGGAAGTGAGGTTCTATCTGAGGTACTAATTAGAAAGAAAAAAAAGCATGCAGTGTGCTGCACATATGCAACATCCTCCCACTGTCTCGGAGGCTGTCCTGGCTAACCTTAGCAGGTAATTGGCTGACATATGAGAGTCACTTGCTGATGTGGTTCACATGGGCCTCCAGGCTGTAAAAGCTGGCCTGCTCACTCTGCCTCTCCCATCCATCAACCCTGTTATCAATCTTCTTTTGCTTTTGCACCTTAATACCTCAGCAGCACACCACCATACTCACCCGGCTATGCGCTGCTTGCACTGCCGATGTTACTGACTTCTGCAGTTTATTGTTGTTTGGGATGTAGGTTTTAACAAATTGCATTTGCTTTAAATATATTTCTCAAGGCGCACAGGGACTCGTATTGTTTTGAGTCAGTTTGTGAGGCTGGGAGAGAGTGAGGAGAAAGCCTGACAGTGTGCAATATTTATCGCACAATGTGTATAAGTGTGTCATTCTTCTTCAATATTTTCCACTTGGGAGTGGTTCAAAGCTGGAACAGCAACTGTTGCACTTTGGCGGCTCCAAGTGGCAAATGCACAAAAAGGTTGCGTTTTTTGTTGTTGTTGCATGATTCAGAAATGTTTCATAGTGAACTGTTTTTCCTAAAACTTATAAAAACTTTTTTTTTTTTTAATATTAAATGTTGCAGCAAGAGACGGCATGTTAAATATGCTTGAAGGTGAGTTATAATTTATTGACTCATAAGAAAGATGCTTTTTTTTTTTTTACCAAGCCTGCATCAGGTTCACTGCAACATGCTCTTATCATATCTCATGATACAGTGTCTGCATCACCGCATTATATGCTTGGTGTTCCTTGGCTGAGTCTGTTATGTATGTGGTCTGAATGCAACGGTTCCCTTGCAGTTGAATCCCGCCATGATTTTCCCAGCAGGCTTCATTTGATTGTTTATGCAATTGATGAATGAGCCGATACAACAACTCCATTTCTGACTTGCCAGATAGATTGTTTTAAATATCTTCAAACCAAATGTTTGATGCACACCGTCCCTTCCAGCAGTAAACTTAAACCTGCAGTTTAAAGTGTTGACGTCTCAGTATTTTTCCTCCATGTTAAATCCTTCATTTTGCTCGCTGTTTTAAGTCCCTTTCAAACTTCTTGTCACAGTCTGACTCACATAGCTTTCCCCTGTTTTCTTCCCTCTGCACTCCAAGCATTTTATCAGCCCTTGTCATTTGTATTTTTTTTTTCATCTTTTTTTCTCCACCCAGGGGAGTTTTTCTATCCATCAAACCAAGATCCAAAAACTCTTGCTTTTAAATATTTGACTGTGTTTGCCTTCCTCTCAGGACAGTTTGGATCTGAGCATTTGTTTTAGTCTCATTTTTTTTTACCTCTCTCTCCCCTCCTCCTCTCCTTTCCCTATCAATCTTGTTATTTTGTCTCTCCTCCACACTTTTTTTTTTTTTTGGTCTCTTTTTTTTTTTTTGCATCATGCGTCTTATTCCTCAGTTCTGTCTCAATCGCACACACTCCCTCTCCGTGCTTTCTGTTGCTACTTTGATCTGTCTCTCCCAGCCTCTGATAAGCAGACTTTTTGGTGGTTGTAAGTGCATGTGTGTATTTTTAGGTATGCCTCCTTTGCATTAATTGGCCCTCCTGTATTTGGCTTGCTCTCTCTATAGTATTTCAACTTTGGAGGAGACATTCTGATCCTGTTATCCTCTGACTCAAATGCATTTCTGCCCGGGGGTATCTATAAGACTGATCCCAGCCTTCTGACAGACAGAAGAGAAGCCGGTGGCTGAGTCATAACTGAGGGAAGATAAAGTTGTTCTGTTGGAAATATGACATATTGTTATGAGATAATTAGCAGAATGGTTCTGTAATTCTGTGTAATTTATGCAATTAGCGTGCACCATTTTTTTTTCTGTCCAGCAAGGCTTTAATTAGGGTCGATTTTTTTTTTCAACAAACCTGGTTAGTTGTGATCTTATTGACGCATTTAGCTGAATGTGTATGTGCAAATACTCTTAATCAGTGCTCCCCACAAGCAACAGTCAAACTTTTTCTCTTTATTGTAGCATGTGTATGATGTCACTGCTGTCAGTAATTAGCTGAACAAAGTTGGAAGAATGTAAACAACCACAACAAGGACATGACAAAGAGAGCCTGGTTTGCAGGAAATCTTTCAGTTCTGGGTTTTTACTTAGTTTTGCAATCTTGGTGTTTTAATTAACCACATACAATATGTTGTCAAGCTAGGGTGACTGTTAAGTTTGTGAAAATGTTCTGTGAAAGAAATGGATTTTGTATCTGTTCAGCTAAGAGTAGATTGGCGTGGCACTGATGAACAAATTTGCAGACTGGAGGTACTCTGCAGTTGATGATTATTTTTCTTCAGTTGCTCTCTCCTGTCCCTGAAAACGTGAAAGCATTCTGCATTCATCACTTAAGTGAATTTTACATTCACTGACCATTTCATTAGGTACACCCGTTCAACTGCTTGTTAACACAAATATCTAATCAGCCAGTCACATGACACTAAGCCAATGTATTTAGACACAAACCTGCTGAAGTTCAAACCAAGCATCAGCTTGACTCTGATTGTGGCATGGTGTTGGTGCCAGATGAGGGCAGAGGCGAATGGCCAGACTACTTCAAGCTGACATGAAGGCAATGGGAACTCAAATGACTGCTCATTACAAGGTGTGCAGAAAAGCATCTCTGAATGTGCATCATGTTGAACCTTGAAGCCGAAGGGCTACAGCAGCAGAAGACCGCATCAGGCACCACTCCTGTTGGCTAAGAACAGGAAACTGAGGCCGATGTTCACATGAGTTCACCAAAACTGGACGATAGAAGATTGGAAAAACATTGCCTGGTCTGATGAGCCTTGAGTTCTGCTTTGACATTCAGGGTTATAAATTGGCAAAAACCACATGAAAGCATGGATCCATCCTGCCTTGTATCAACAGTTCAGGCTGTTGGTGGTGTTGGTTGGCACACTTTGGGGCCCTTAGAGCCAACTGAGCATCATTTAAATGTCAGATCTTTTTTTTTTTTTTTAAACAGACCAACTAAAGTGAACAAAGCATGAAAAGTGAATAATATGTGAAACAAACACTACAAAGAGGTTTGTGTCCTGTTTGGGAGACTTGTGGTTTTTTTTGTATCATTTTGCCCTACTGATGAGTTGTTTCTCTTTTACGCAAGTCTTGCTTTTACTTGCCGGTTAGATTTAGACACCCAAACGTCTTGATTACGGAAAAGAGTGTATTTTGGAGTCAAAAACACAAATTAAATTCAATTAAATTCAATTAAATTCAATTAAATTCATTTCAATTCAATTTTATTTATATAGCGCCAAATCACAACAAACAGTCGCCTCAAGGCACTTTGTATTGTAGGTAAAGACCCTACAATAACACAGAGAAAACCCAACAGTCAAAACGACCCCCTATGAGCATGCACTTGGCGACGGTGGGAAGGAAAATCTCCCTTTTAACAGGAAGAAACCTCCAGCAGAACCAGGCTCAGGGAGGAGCAGTCATCTGCTGCGATTGGTTGGGGCTGAGGGGAGAGAGACAGAACAAAAGACATGCTGTGGAAGAGAGGCAGAGATTAATAATAATGATTAAATACAGAGTGAAGTATAAACAAGTAAATAAAGGTGAATGAGAAGAAACAGTGCATTATGGGACCCCCCCCTCAGCAGCCTAGGCCTAAAAGTTTTAAGCCTAATCTTAAAAATAGAGAGGGTGTCCAGTTTCCAGTTTGCTTCAACAGTAGCTTCATGTTCAAGACTGTGGCAATCTTTGATGTACAGTCTTGATTGATAAATAACAATATTGAGATATGTAGCCATGAGGCAGCAATGGCAAAGGTCAGAAAGAAGAATCAGCCCCTCAGTATATAGGCTGAGGTGGACTCATGGTGCTGGAATGAGAAGAAAAATGAACAGATACTGATGACTTTTAGCCCTCTTTTATTTGAGATAATCAAGCAAACCTGCAAAGACTTTAAAAACTTAAACAAATACACGCAGCTTCATCCTTCACAGTCTGGCGTTTTCCCAACCATCCAAACCTGTCCCGCACAGGGAAGCCTGACCTTTCTGTCAGTCAATAGCAGTATATTAAAATTCCTATTAATCATTTGTGGAGATGGTGCTTCATTGTAGTGCGAGTTTTCTTTTTTTAATTTCTCACTGTTTACTTTTACTGAAGTTAATTGCTTCTGAAAGGTGAGATTACCTTGTCACTTAGGTGCTAAGTCTCCACTTTGAGGCTTGCAGTCATTCAGCCTGGCCATGCTGTTTATTTTCACCTTCCACTGAATGTGAAAAGGGGAGATAAGTTTGAGGGTAATTAATTAGAAGAAGGCGGCACAAAAGTTATAGCTTATTAAAAATGAAAACATCAAACCTTAAGCTGCAGCAATGTGACCTACTGACACATAAGGAACTGAATTCATTTTCAAATTAAAACAGCTGCAAATAAATTGAAACGTGAAAAGGATGTGGCTCACAGTGATGCTCTATTTGCATTCAATCTTTCACTCATTTATTAGTTTCCTTAATAGATTTTAATGTCTGTAGATAGTTGGTACATCAATTCCAGCAATGTAATTACCATAAACAAAGGCAAACATTATACACTGATCCAGTTCTGCATATTTTTACGTTGTCATTTCTTTATTGTGTTTGTTTTTCCTCTGCTTTTATTGATCGCGTTGTGGGGTTTTCTTCCATGTGAAACACTTTTCAACTTTTCCGAGCGCAGCGCTATGCGCATAAAGCTTATTATGATTATAAACGAGGCCAACTGCATGAAGAAAAACAAAGGGAATCTCAGTGAGGCATTTTGGTGTCAGACTTAAACACGCACACGTACACAACGTTACAGTGTCTGTTCTCTGCAGTGCACAGTGAACCTTCTCCTCGCCCTTTTGCTTCACTTTGATGAGGGCACTGTCACTGCACAATACAACAGAAGGTACAGAGGATAAAGCTTCTTTGGTGCAGGAGAAGAGAGGGAAAGTGAGGCAGGGAAAAGAGGAGAGAGGTTCAACTGTGCACGAATTCATTTTTTTCTGCCTTTAAAAGTGTTAAAAAAAAATTGGTGTATTGCTCCTTGCAAAATAAATTACAAGAAAGTTTGAAGTGGCAGTCCAGTCTTGGTTTTTGATCCTTGGTAGTGGCAAGGTCTACATAAAAGGGTGTTGGAGTGTTTGACTGAGAGCATTTTAAAGAAATGTCGGGCAAAAGTTTTTATGTTAAAGTGATGCACCGTTGATATATTGATTCGTGGGTTAGATTTTGTTCTAGTGTTTACAATTAGAAACAGAATTAAACGAACAAACAAAAACAGGTGGAGGAGTATATGAAGAAACTTAGCACCTGTGGCTCTTTATGAGCTAAGAGCATCTTTAGAAAACAGCTTTTATGTATGAACTGCAAAGTGTATCATAGTAGCAGTAAATTCTGTTTTTTTTTTCCTGTAGCATCTTGTTGTCCGTTGAAAAAGGCTGAGGTTGCTTGAAGCAAAAGACTTCGATTGTACTCTGTTGCGGATACGGACATGCTGGAGACCCGATGGCAGATCAGTCATTCCTGCCATACTTCTTTGAAGTTCGCCGCCTGGGGCGCGTGCGTAGTTGGTGCAGCGTAATGTGACTTCTCCGTGGTCAAGTATGCGCGGTCACAAGAAACAGGCAAGCACGTGGACATGTGCATGGACCCTCGCGCTCACATCAGTCTGTACAGCCTTGCATCCTCTCCTTGTGTATTAGTTCCTTCCACCAAAGATAAAATAAAAGGGGTGAGGAAGAAATATAAGAAAAGTGGAGCTTACGTAACAAGCATTTCACAAAATTCCTTCAAAGCAGTAATTTTAAAGCGTTGTCAATTAACTGTTTGACACAGCAGCATTGTCTGTTTATTGTTTTGTTGCAGCCTCTTGTATTGGCTGATCTTATATTTCAGATGAGCATAACAGCATTCACGGCAATCGATGTATTCAGTGAAATTCAAAAAGCACTTCTGCCACAGAAAGGCCTACACCTCTGTATGCTCAATCATAGCTCTTCAGACAAGCCTCTTCTCTCCTTGCTCCTCTTCTTATGATGTATTTTAGGCATTGAGACAAGATGGTGCACGGAAATTGATTTTTGGGTCACAAACAAGAGGACACAAGAGATAAAGGAGGCACAAACAAGAGCTAAGAAAAGGGAGGAGAAAATACAAGGAAACACTAGCATGTAGAATATTTCAGCAAAAGGATTTTTTCACAGCCATGACAAAAGTTGAGTGAAGTAGATGAGCTTTCCACTAACTTCACATACGTACATTCAAATGACCTAACAATATTGCTTGTGCTTGCTTAAGCATTGTTAGAAAAAAACATGTCTTCAAAAGGGATTTAAAAGAGATAGTGAGCTCACCAGTTTGATCTCCTCAGGGAGGTTGTTCCAAAGAGTGAGCACCCTGACAGAAAAAGCTTGATGGAATGGCCAGCAGAGCCTTGGCTGAAGCCCTCAGGTTACCACCAGGTGCGCACAGAAATATACTTTGGTGCGAGCCCAGAACAGGCCTTAAAAGTCCACAGCAAAATCTTTAAATCAATTCTAAAATTAAGAGGAAACCAATAAAGGGAAGCTAAAATAGGAGTGATGTGTTCTCTTCTTTTGGTTTTAGTAAGAAGTCTGTCTGCTTTATTTTGAACAAGCAATAGTCTGTGTAAACTCCACTGGCTCCAACATATATATATGTATAATGAATTGCAGTAATCTAGCCTAGAGGAGATAAAAGTATTTTATTACCATCTCTAGATTTTTTGTACATTAAATTGAGCTGATCGTACTGAGTCTCGTAAACTGTATAAGTTCAGATCTGTAATCACTCATCTGTCTGCTTTCCAGGGTGTCTGGCTGCTAGTCTATTCTTTACATTACTTCCACTTTCCCACACTGTCAGACTCAATGCTGACATCACTGCTCTAGTCCAGTCTTCTTCTTGCTTGCCCTTTAAGAGCCAATCAGCCTCCACTTTGCGTACTTTAAATTTCAGTGCTCTCCCATTCTCCCTTTCAGATTCTCATTTGTGCAGCCCTTCGCTTTACCCTGGTCACTCTGTGCTCCATCCAAGCCTCTATCTTCACCAACACCTGCGTCTAGACTGGGGTGGGGGGAGGGTCCTGTCCTAATTTCTATCACCACTGGGATTCTGTGGTTCATCTGAGTCTAATCTGCAAATAGCTTAATTCAATTCTGTATCTCAATAAATCATGTTCATTTCTTCCATGTTCAGCTCTTCTCTCCTTTTTGAACTGAATCGACATGCTTATCTCAGCTGAGGTGGCTGTCAAAAATGACGCAGAGGTTTTTACAATATTGCCCCTCATTATGGGTCTGAAGCTCAGGTTGTTTGCAGTGAGTGTGCTAGATGCATCTGGGCCAATAACGATTACTTCTGTCTTACCAACATTTAGCTGCAGGACGTTCTGTGCCATCCAGCATTTAATCTCATGGGTACAGTCACTGAGTGCACAGAGGTTAAGAAGCACTGTCAGTAAACAGTTAATAGTGAATACCACCTTGGTTACTTTAGTTCAAGAAGGTGTTTCTGCTGTCATGGTTGTCATGTGTTTGTAATGATAACTTTTTTGTTGTGCATTGTCTATTTGTGCAGGAGAATTAAATAAAAAGTCAGGGCATCACTAAAGCATCATCTGGAGACAGTGAGTTCCACTTTTCGTAAGAATTCAGTGCTTGTTGAGATATTTCACTCTGCAAACAGGTGACAGACCGACTGATATTCTTGAGCCTGAATCCACATTTATGGCAGTGACGCAATGGAATGTAAACATGCCAGCTTAAACGTTGCTGTGCATATCAGCTTCATTATCTCTACTCTACAAGGAACTATATCATCAATGTGTGTCTGCGTGCATGCACGCATTAATACTAACTCGCATTGCCCTTTTCACTCCTCAGAAACCCTTAATTGAAATGCAGCGAGCGATTTGGCACAGAAGCGACAGGCCTATTAGAAATAGCTCTCTGTCAGCTGGGGTTATCCAGCAATGCTTTATTGCTCTGCTAAAACCCAAACACTAAAACAACTGCCAGGCCCTGCTCTGGTCAAGGAAACCATTTCATCACTTGACGGCAGCCATATAGCAAAGGAATTATGAGAGAGGAGCCAGTAGTAGAGAAGAAATGTGGGGGTGTGGGGGTTCGTGGTGGGATAATTTTTATAATGGAATGAACTCAGAGAAGGAGGGTCGAGTCTCCTTGGTGCAGTAAAAAGGAAAAGAGGAAAAAACAGAAAGATTAAGATTAATGAGGTTTTCCTTCGTTCACAGTCTTCTCTAGAGTTTGGTTTTGGAATTAAATTTAAAGTTAGTTTTCGTTTAACAGAGTAACTCACCTGCCACCATATTAGTGACACCTGTTCAACTGCTCATGAATGCAAACATCAGCCTGGCAGCAACTCACTGAATTTAGGCGTGCAGACATGGTCGAGATGACCTGCTGGAGTTCAAACCAAACATCAGAATGAGTAAGAAAGGTGATTTAAGACCACACCAGGTGCCAATCCTGTCAGCTAAAAATAGAGAGGAACTGAGGCTACAATTCACAGTGGTCACCAAAATTAGACAACAAAAGACTGGAAAGACAGGCCTCAGTTTCTGCTGCAACACTTGAATGGTAGGGTGAGAACTTGTTGTTAAAAAATATGACCGCATGGACCCATCCAGCCTTGCCTCAACAGTTCATGCTGGTGATATTAGTGTAATGGTGTGGGGAGAGAGTTCGGGTTCAGTGGTACCAGCACAATTTAAATGCTACAGCCTACCTCAGTATTATTGCTGACCATGTCTATCCCTTTATGACCACAGGCAGCAGGATAACATGCCATGTCAAAAAGCTCAAATCATCTCAAACTGGTTTTAAGCTCGCCTGTATCGAAGGAAAAGTTGAGGTGTTGTCATAGCCTTGGCATCGGCGTCTGTTTCACAAAAACGTAAACATTGACCAGAACTCTAGAATGATGTGAGCTAGAATGTTCAAATTCACACCATAGATAAATATACTAAAAATCTCAGACAAGTTTAAATCTTAGCAGCCTTGACCAAGGGTAAAGGTCAGAGGTCAAGTTCCATAAAAACTTTAATGTTGGCCATAACTCAAGAACAATGTGACCTAGGATGTTCAATTTCACACCACAGATATAGCTACTAAAAATCTTGGGTGAGATCCAATCTCGGTTACCTTGACCTCAAGCTAAGGGTCAGAGGTCAAGTTTTCTGAAAATCTTGTGAGAGCAACAACTCCAGAATGATCTCACCTAGGATGTTCAAATTCACACCATACGTAAATGCATACTGTTCAAGCTAGACCCATCAAACTTCACACACTTCTTCACTGACTTCGCTGTTACAGCTCTTTGTACTCAATGTACTCAATGTACTCAAATGGCCTCCACAGTCACCAGATCTGCAGCAACTGTGTGATGCTATAATGTCAATATGGACCAAAATCTCAGAGGAATGTTTACAAGCGCGCATATCTTTAAAGCACAACACAGACTTCACTTAAATGTTTTGTTGTCTACTTTTTACATTTAAATATTCACTTAGTTGAAACAATATACATATTCACACACACATTCATATAGCACTTTATTCTATGCCTTTAAACACTATGGGATATCTTGCCAAAGGACACTTCAACATACAGACTGGGGGAGCTGTGAATTGAACCTTCTGACTTTACCAGTGCCACAGCCTAATATTGCACAAATGATTATTTTTGATGTAATCAGTCAATATTTAGCCATCCGAATAGTGGAGAAAGTTGTAAAGACAGCATTTTAATAAGTTACTAAACATTCTTTTGGAGTTGTATTTCAGGTCAGCTAATGGAAGTTTGGCGCCATTTCTAAACTTCGAAGGAACATTTTCATTGCTCATCCGATATTGATCTGTCTACACCATCCAATCTGTAATTTTCTGTGTCTGCTATTGGGTCTGGACAGGCAGCACACAGTGGGCCTATCAGGACTTGTTTTTTTTTAAACAACTACTGTTAGAAATGAGGTGTATGAAAACCCAAATGAGTACTAAAAGATGCTAAAATGCTTTGTGGCACAGATAAGTAAGTTCATTGAATTCTCATTGAGTTTGTAACCTTTAACATCACACATTTCTTAAAGAGTAGCTTCAAACTCACGTCATGATTATAATCCTAGCAGCTGCCTTAGTCCCTGCTTATTTGCCGTTTTGTTCAGTATTTATGTTTTTGGCAGCAGCTTTTATCTGTCTGATGATCTCTGCTTTTATTTGCTATATCTCAGGTTCATGGGTATTTAATATCTTTGGTTAAACTAGTTTACACTGTGCATACAAATGTAAACATTAAAGAAGAAACATTAAATATAACAATACAGATATAAATGTAATGGAAATAAAACCACTGGGCATGGTTGAATGACTCTCGTTGCCCGATGATCATAGAAATCAGTTAATAGCCTCCTGAGCACGAGTACAATTTATCAACGTCCCTCAATTCACTCCCAAGGGGAAACATTTAGCAAGGGTCTGTGATGTGTGAAGAGGAAGCAGAGATAGATAAATCTATGATCACCCAAAGCAGTGGTTAGCCAGCTCTATTGGAAAAACGATAGTGTGGACAGTTGGTTGTCTGTACCTTAATGAACCTCTGTCTGCTGCTTTCTTTTTATTTCTGGCCTTTCCTTCACTGAGAGATACAAACACTTGAAAAACAAACTTCCCTAAAGGACACTTAACCTAAGAGGTCATTCAGTTTCTTTGGTGTAACACACACACACACACACACACACACACACACACACACACACACACACACACACACACACACACACACACACACACACACACACACACACACACACACACCAAATCTCAAATAATGTAAAACAAGTCAAGATTTGGTATATAATAATGTTTGTCCACTTTCTATTTTATTTTTTATATTCAAACTTCCTGGTTTGATTGAAGGCTGGACACCTGTAATACACACACAAAAGGCTCCAGCTTCCTGGTGACCCTGAATTGTATAAGCGGAAGAAAATGAGCGGAAGAAGATGGATGGATGGATGGATGGATGGATCGATGGATGGATGGATGGATGGATGGATGGACAGAAGTCTTTTCAATCTGTTTGCCTAATTAGACTTCTCCTCACACCTGTGTAATCATGTCATCAGAGATGTAAGTCATCTGTAAACATGAATTGAAATACAGTACATGAGGTTAAAAACCCATCTTTAAGAAGGGAGACCAGAGGGTGTGCTCCAACTTTCGGGGGATCACACTCCTCAGCCTCCCTGTTAAGGTCTATGCCAGGGTGCTGGAAAGGAGGGTCCGCCCGTTAGTCGAACCTCGGATCCAAGAGGAACAATGCGGTTTTTGTCCTGGTCGTGGAACACTGGACCAGCTCTTTATCCTCTTGAGGATATTCAAGTGTGCCAGGAGTTTGCCCAACCATTCTACATGTGCTTTGTGGACTTGGAGAAGGCATTAGACCGTGTCCCTCGGGGTATCCTGTGGGAGGTCCTGTGGGAGTATGGGGTGTCTGGCCCATTATTGCGGGCCATTCAGTCCCTGTACAACCGCAGTGAGAGCTTGGTCCGTATAGCCAGCAATAAGTCGGACTCATTTCCTGTGGGTGTGGACTCCGCCAGGGCTGCCCTTTGTCATTGATTCTGTTCATAATTTTTAAGGACAGAATTTCTAGGCGTAGCCAGGTGGTGGAAGGCCTCTTCCTTGGTGGCTCAGAATCTCGTCTCTGCTCTTTGTGGATGATGCGGTCCTGTTGGCTTCATCAGGTGGTGGCCTCCAGCTCGAAGTGGAATAGTTTGCAGTCGAGTGTGAAGCTGCTGGCATGAGAATCAGCACCTCTAAGTCTGAGGCCATGGTCCTCAGCCGGAAAAGGGTGGAGTGCCCTCTCTGGCTCAGGGACGAGTTCCTGGCCCAGGTGGAGGAGTTCAAGTATCTCGGGGTCTTGTTCACGAGTGATGGGAGAAGGGAGCGGGAGATTGACAGACGGATCGGGGCTGCTTCTGCAGTGATGCGGACGCTGCACTGGTATGCTGTTGTGAAGGGGGAGCTGAGTGTAAAAGCGAAGCTGTTGATTTACTGGTCGATCTACGTTCCTACCCTCACCTATGGTCACCAGCTTTGAGTAGTGACTGAAAGAATAAGATCGCGAATACAAGCGGCAGAAAATTTAATTTCCCCATTGAGAGGGTCTAATAAAGGTATTCATTCATTCATTCATTCAGAAATTAGTTTCCTTCTAAGGGTGGCTGGCCTCTCTCTTAGAGATAGGGTGAATAGCTCAGGGTAGAGCCGCTTCTCCTCCACATTGAGAGGAGCCAGTTGAGGTGGCTCGGGCATTTGATTAGGATGCCTCCTGGTGAGCTGGTAGAGGTGGCTGGGGAGAGGGAAGCCTGGGCTTCTCTGCTTAGGCTGCTACCCCCGCGACCCGGCCCCAGATAAGCGGAAGAGAATAGATGAATGGATGGACAACTAAAGAAATGGGTACAACTGCTGTGTTTTTGCAACAAGATGCTGGTAACAAAATTCCTAAAGATACAATTTAAAATAGTTTCTTTGCTAAGTTGTCTGTTATGTGTAAACCCAATACTGGTTCATCCCTTGAGTTAGGTGCCTTCTTTTCAAAAAAAAAAAACTTTGAAAATGGTCAGGTGAGGGGCTGGACAGAAAATTAGTGAAAACGCAGCCAATCTCCAAGGAAAAACTGGAGAAATATCCCTCAAGTCCACTTCAAAAAAATTCAAAGAAAGTGTGGCTGAATGGAGGCAAAATATAAAGAAATGTGAGGTGGCTCAAGACTTTTGCACAGCACTATGTGCAATGTCAACATCCTACATTATGAATCATGTGAAAATTAACTGTAATAAAAATGGAGAATTATAGAACAGGCATGAGTGAGAAAGGATACCAGCAAGAAATATTGAGAGACATCAGGGAAAATCAGTCTGATGGCTTCCCCCCCCCCAGCTCAGACTGATATTACCAGACAAATAATAACACCTGCATTGTGGAGCTCTAAAAATATATATATTTTTTTTTCCTGAATGAGCTAAGATTAACTCTGACTGTAAAAAAAAAAATGGGAAAGAAAAAAACTGTAGAGCAAAGTGACTGACAACAAGGGCGTTACCATTCACTTCTGCAAACTTCTGCAAACCACACACCTGAATCATTGCTCCGAGCTCTTTTGGGAGTGTTCTCTTGTTCATTTAAGAAACTAGAACAACCTTGATGATAGTGGAGGAAGATTGGTTTCCCTGCTGGGGCAGGAAGATTGAGGAGCAAGGATAGGAGGCAGCATAAATTATCATGATGGAAAGCATCATTAGGATTCATGCTTTGTGGACTTTGGCTATCTATACCACATTTCTTGACAATCCATCCAACAGTTGAGATATGTCAGTATGGATCAAAGTGGTGGGCTCACCAAGTGACATTTCATCCCTAGAGCAATGCTATTAGTGTGGCTACAAAGCGAATAAATCTCCATCACACTCTGTGTGTTTTTGATAAGGACATATTGTATCAGCACAGGTTTAATATTCAGACAGCTTAATAGCTACTGTTACTTATATATATATTGTGCATAGCTGGGCTTGAGAAATTACCTATTGAGGACTGCTTTAGACACTAATAGTGGATGTTTGTAACCCTTATTACAGTGTTTCGGTATTTGGAATGTTCGGTATATGTGCAAGTTAAAGAACTCCGCAAGAGAGGCAAAAAAGGTGAAAACCCTGAGAACAATCACAGTTAAATTGGCACATGGGTCATTTTTGCTGGGCATGGTTCTGGTAATGACCCAGAAGTATCAAATTTGTAGCCATCGAAGAAGATAGTTTAAATGGTTGGGGATGTGCTTTAGGACAATATTTTTTAACTTCCTTTAGGTCAGAATACATTAGACCAATCTTTACAAAATGAACAGAAATAATGCCACAAAATACCCACACTTTAAAACAATGTGACTGAATGTTCATAGAGACAAATGATGTACATGACTGACAAGGGACACAGATCATGATGTGCCACACAATGCTTCAACTTGCAAGCTGGGTGGGTTATCAGCATATAACTTGGAAATACACTGATAACCCATCATATGCTATTGTGTATTGTGCATTTTAAGTGACCAGGACACTGGCAAGCAGCATAAAATGGATAGATAGATGGATTGGTTTCCCTTTGCAAATCACCATCCCCTTATTATGTTAGTAAGTGAAATCAAAAAGGTGAGCCATTTACAATCAGAAAGCTTGTCTACTCTAAAAAGTAGAAACATTACGACCCCCCAAAAAAGAACTACAAAAAAAAAAACCCTGCCGCAACCATTCAGTCTGCACTAGCACTTGTAAAACACAGTGAATGGCTGTGATAGGCTAAAGTAAGACAACTAATGAGAGCCTCTGCTGCTGTTTGCTGCTCCACTGTCCTCTGCTCTTTGCTTTGCTTTGAGTTTTGTCTTCCACACTCACACATGCATGTGATGAATAGCGAAGAGAGCAACAAACTGGCAGTATAGACCCTCACAGAGAGCTTAAATAAAAGAATGCACATGAAATTCTTCCTTTGTTTTGGTGGGGCTTGCGCCGGACTTTGCTCACATTGCAAACATTGGAGGTGGTCATTGACCCACTACTGTTCATGTGTATAATTACATGCACCAAGGTGTGAAAAAGGCGTGGGTCATTGCAATCAGTGGTTTCAGGTGGTTTCACTGTGAGACTTTGCCCAACTCTATCAAGTGACCTGTTGAGGTCATCTGAAGGAAGGTGCGAGTGTGGATTGAGGCGCCTGGGAAGGGAGCTCAGGAATGCATTGTAGATGGGGGACAGTTGGTGTCATAATCCATGACCTCTGTTCAGTGATGGTCATTCACAGTGGACAAAGATAGCTTCTTTATCTCTTCTTTCTAAGTATCTTTCTTCCTGGTCCAAAATCATGCCCTTTATCCTTTAGGTGTAGATGTACAGCTGAGTCTTGTCCTGTTGAGGTGGCTCTTCTATGTTGTGACATGCGTTTGTGGAGTGACCGTTTGGCTCCTCCAATGTAGAGGTCTGAACACTCCTGACTATACCGCACAACATACACTATGTTTCCTAGCTTGGGTTTGGGAGTTTGGGAGTCTTGGCTTCTTCAAACGGATAGCACCTAACTGCTGGTACAAATATCTGGATGACACCTGGGTGAGCATCAAAACCCAAGAAGTAGAAGCCTTTACTCACCACATCAACTCAGTGGATAAAAACACATGTTTTACCAGGGAGAATTCCAAAGATAAGAGGTTACTGTTCCTGGACTGTGCTGTGCTTATTGAGGAAGATGGAAGGCTCCACATTGAAATTTACTGGAAGCACACACACAGACCAGTACCTATTCTTTGACTCCCAATACCCATTGGAACATAAACTTGGGGTGATCAGGACCCTGCAACACCGGGCGGAAAATGTTCCCTTTAAGGCAGAAGGGAAACAAATGGAACACATGCATGTAAAGAAACCCCTTAAAACATGCGGTCATCCCAACTGGGCTTTTATCAAATCAGTCAAGATGCACAGGAAAGAAGGTCAGACACCAACTAGGGAAAGCCACTCAGCAAACACATGGCACCACACAGAAGAGCCACCTGTGATGTACAGGTGGCTCTTCTGAGATGGTTTGAAAAATGAGTAAAAGAAGCCCTCTATGTCCTCTGTGAATGACGATCACTGAACAGAGGTCATGGATTACGACACCAACTGTCCCAGATCTGCAATGCAGTCCTGAGCTCCCTTCCCAGACACCTCACCCCCCACTCACTCCTTCCTTCAGGTGAGCTCAATAGGTCACTTAATAGAGTAGGGTGAAGTCACAGTGGTTTCACCCAAAACCACTGTTTGCAATGACCCACACCTTTTTCACACCTTGGTACATGTACTTATGCATATGAACAATAGTGGGTCAATGACCACCTCCAAGGGACAACTCCCACTAGGGTTTAAATACCTTGGACTCACCACCATTTGGTTTAGAACTGAGGAAGCATTTCAGATGAGAGGTGGAACGTCTTCAAGAAGTCCAGTCGTCCTCTTTTCAAGCCCTGGAGACAAACTGCAGCAAACTTCTTTTAAAGTCTATGTTTTGTTAAAGTCTATATTTCTTATTCTGTTTACATCCACAAGGTGACACGAAGAAGAGGTCCTGACACCGTCCTGAGATCTGACAGTGCTGCAGGATTTCAGCGTGTCTTTCAAGAAAACGTGGTTACTCAGGGGTCACACTGAATCAAAACTGTCTGACCTACTGTGGCTGATAAAAGACCAATAACACCCTATATTCACCAAAAACACAACAGCACCATGACACAGAGCAGCACGCGATGCTGCTGCAAATAAGAGCGCATTTCTGTTACTAACACAGTGCACATTTAGTGTGGCTCTGAACATCCTATCTGTCTTTGTATCCTTAATTAGCACATATCAGAATATATATCAGAATGGAGTTGAGGCAATTTACTTCTGTGCCATTCCAGACTGCACTGATTGTATATGTGACTGCAGACTTAATCACAGTGTGTTCGTAACTTGTGCTGCAAGATAAATTGCCTCTGGAAAGAAGTTAATGTTTCTATAATCTGCTCCCAGTCTCAGACAGCGCTTCCAGGCATTAAAGAGACTGTAATTTTGAATTATTATTGTCATTATATCACTGTCACTAATCTTACATTATGATCTTTTTCCTTTTAACCTTTTGCAGCATTTAACAAGTAATTATCTATTTTTTTTAAAGACCGGACTGAGGATTTGCAATGGCTAGGATTTCTTTTTAATAATGAGATTATTCTCTCACCATGTAATTACTTACTCTCTGACCTGGCTCTAACATAACTGGTATTAGTCTGTCCAGCTTTCTCATTTCAGCCACAGCCCATAGGGTAAAGGCTCGACTGTCATCACTTTACATCACTTTAGTAGTTGAATGAATTCTGTGGAGTACTCATTTTAATTATACTTTAAATATAAGGGACCAACTTGTTTTTCAGCAGACGTTCTCACTTTTTATGTTTTGGTGGTCTTGATAAGCCAAAATGAGCAGCTGGACAAACACAAATGCTTCTCTACAGAAGTTGTGCACTTATAGTGCCGTTTAACCTTAGGTTCAACAAAGTGCTCTGCAATATGTTTTCTCAGCCAGTACATATAAGGTGCATACAAGGTAACTTAGGGTTTAAAGTCTTGCCCAAGGACACCTTAGCATGGGGCAGAGGATTGAACTGCTAACCCTGTGATTAGTGAACATTCATCTCTACTACCTGTGTCACAGCCACCTTCTGGCAATATGAAAATAAAAGTCACAAGTCTGTCACATGATTTATTTGTGGTTATCATTCACTTTGTAGTACAAACACATCACAATAAAATGCTTCTTTTTGTTTGCCCAGTTATAGTATATAGTAGGGAGAAACTACCGCATACAGAAGTGGAAACAGCCATTTGCAGGTGATCACTTTAATGCCTCACTAAGGCTTTTCTTAGAACTGTGTGGGCATGTGTACCTTTCCCACTTTCCTATTAAGACCAACTCATATCAGCCTTTAAAAATATGTTTGCAAGCACACGTGCATACAAGTCATTTTTTAATGAGATTTTTTTATTCAATAAAGGCATTTCAGTTCTTGGTGAATGTTGTAAAAAAGTCCATTTTAACACAAACTGTAATCTTAAACATAACCAACTAGCTTTAGTGTCTAAACTTTGCCAAATTATTTTTTTCTTTGTTTTTGTAATATTTTTTAAATGAAAATAAGTGAGTGCAGTATATCAGAAAATAATATTTCTACATTTATTTTTTGGGTTCGAACAGGACACAATCCGCAGTATTTATTTATTTTTGTCAAGCTTTGTCTTTATGTTGACTTTCTTGCTCTATGCTTCTTGCACTACAGGAGAAACCTGGCATCACAATATTGTGACCAGACAGGTGCAATGATGGTTCTGCAGCAGTGTTAATATTATGCTGTAGGTACATCACAGTGATTTTAAATACACCTTGAAAAAACCAGCCCCTCTACAACTCCCTGTCTTTAAAAAAAATAAATTTTAATCTCTGGTGGTGACAGGCTGGCAACCTGTACAGGGTGTACCCTGCCTCTCGCCCTGTGACAGCTGAACAGGATAAGCAGAAGAGGATTGAATGATGGATGGGTGGAAATACCCCCCCCCTCTGTTTTATGTTTTTTTTAGCACTATATCTTCAAACAGGGTACAGTGCAGACAACAATAAAATCAGAAACTGACTTTCGTTTTTAGTTTCACCATCCCTTGACAGTAGAAATGATGGATCCAATTCCAGTTCAATTTACATTATGCCACTAAGAACCTGTTGTATATGTGACCAGATTCAGAACATCAGATTATCACAAAAAATCTTATGTCAACTTACTGAATTGCAGTTATGTTTGGGGCTGCTGTCTGCGACATGGTGCCTTTTGAAAGCTTTGCCATGAAGGGCATCTTTGAAGAAGTGTTGCATGCACGGTTTGTTGGGTTTGCAAGTAATGATGCAGCTGCTGTGATGGGTTGATACTGGGAAGCAGCCACAATCCTGTGTGGAAAGATCAACCCTAACCTGACCATCATTCACTGTGTCATTCAGAGTTGTATTGTTGCATTTGATTGAATTTCTGAAGAGGAAAACAAGAGACTAGGAATATCACACATAGTAATTTCATGTGAACACCGTCCAATATTATTGTAAATACTGTGGTTATATTTTTAAGAACTGAAATGGATCAGTGAAGCTTCATACAGTAAACATTACACTGACACCAGTAATAAATACCCTAACAGGCTTCAGAGTATATAGAACTACTAACAAATCACACCCCGCCTATATGCAATGGTTCATGGTCTATTTAGTTTACTACCTATTTAGTGATAGCAAGTAGTGATGTTGATTTGAATGAAAACCTGCTAGTTAACATCACCAGTTTTTCAGCTGTGGAGAATGGCACCTGATGCCAGTTAATACTATCAGGAAGTGTTAGTGCTAATACTGCAGTCTGTCATTTGTGGGCTAGCAGCCCAGTTGTTAACAGGAGTAATTGTTTCACGACCGATGCTGAGATCAAACCTGTGCACTTGAATTAATTAATGAACAGGTGGATCTGAAAAAAGTAGAAAAGCACAACATCCATCCATGACTCATGTTAGCAAGGCTGATGGACTTATAGCTGCTTTGCAGTTGTACTGAGAAGCAACAGAAGTATCATCTGCATGTCAAGATATTATGATTAGTTGAGTAACGAGAGGAAGGGAAAACAGAAATTGGTGAAGGAAGGGCAGGAAGAGAAAGTGAAGAGGAGAAGGTGGAGAGTGGGTGGTCAAGGAGATTTAAATTTGCTGCAACATGATGGTGTATGATGTCGGATAATGCAGACTGCTCACATAAAGAAATGCAATAAACAAACAAAAGTTTATATACACTGCTCAAAAAAAATAAAGGGAACACTTAAACAACACAATAGAACTCCAAGTAAATCAAACTTCTGTGAAATCAAACTGTCCACTTAGGAAGCAACACTGATTGACAATCAGTCTCACATGCTGTTGTGCAAATGGAATAGACAACAGGTGGAAATTATTGGCAATTAGCAAGACACACTCAATAAAGGAGTGGTTCTGCAGGTGGGGACCACAGACCACTTCTCAGTACCTATGCTTTCTGGCTGATGTTTTGGTCACATTTGAATGTTGGTGGTGCTTTCACACTCGTGGTAGCATGAGACAGACTCTACAACCCACACAAGTGGCTCAGGTAGTGCAGCTCATCCAGGATGGCACATCAATGCGAGCTGTGGCAAGAAGGTTTGCTGTATCTGTCAGCGTAGTGTCCAGAGGCTGGAGGCACTACCAGGAGACAGGCCGGTACACCAGGAGACGTGGAAGAGGCTGTAGGAGGGCAACAACCCAGCAGCAGGAGCGCTACCTCCGCCTTTGTGCAAGGAGGAACAGGAGGAGCACTGCCAGAGCCCTGCAAAATGACCTCCAGCAGGCCACAAATGTGCATGTGTCTGCACAAACGGTTAGAAACCGACTCCATAAGGATGGTATGAGGGCCCAACGTCCACAGATGGGGGTTGTGCTCACAGCCCAAAACCGTGCAGGAAGCTTGGCATTTGCCATAGAACACCAGGATTGGCAAATTCACCACTTGCACCCTGTGCTCTTCACAGATGAAAGCAGGTTCACACTGAGCACATGTGACAGACGTGACAGAGTCTGGAGACGCCGTGGAGAGCGAACTGCTGCCTGCAACATCCTTCAGCATGACCGGTTTGGCAGTGGGTCAGTAATGGTGTGGGGTGGCATTTCTTTGGAGGGCCACACGGCCCTCCATGTGCTCGCCAGAGGTAGCATGACTGCCATTAGGTACCGAGATGAGATCCTCAGACCCCTTGTGAGACCATATGCTGGTGCGGTTGGCCCTGGGTTCCCCTTAATGCAGGACAATGCTAGAGCTCATGTGGCTGGAGTGTGTCAGCAGTTCCTGCAAGATGAAGGCATTGAAGCTATG
The DNA here is from genome assembly GCA_024447675.2 of Pterophyllum scalare. Classification (NCBI taxonomy): domain Eukaryota; kingdom Metazoa; phylum Chordata; class Actinopteri; order Cichliformes; family Cichlidae; genus Pterophyllum; species Pterophyllum scalare. Next base: position 193,848 of record JAMQGT020013926.1, read on the forward strand.
GACTGGCCCGCCCATTCCCCAGACCTGAATCTGATTGTGCACATCTGGGACATCATGTCTTGCTCCATCCACCAACTCCATCCATTGCACCACAGACTGTCCAGGAGTTGGTGGATGCTTTAGTCCAGGTCTGGGAGGAGATCCCTCAGGAGATCATCTGCCATCTCATCAGGAGCATGCCCAGGTGTTGTAGGGAGGTCGTACAGGCACGTGGAGACCACACACAATACTGAGCCTCATTTTGACTTGTTTAAAGGACATTACATCAAAGTTGGATCAGCCTGTAGTGTGTTTTTCCACTTCTATTTTGTGTGTGACTCCAAATCCAGGCCTTCATTGGTTAATACATTTGATTTCCATTGATGATTTTTGTGTGATTTTGTTGTCAGCACATTCAACTTTGTACAGAACAAAGTATTCAATGAGAATATTTCATTCATTCAGATCTAGGATGTGTTATTTGAGTGTTCCCTTTATTTTTTTGAGCAGTGTATATGTACATACATATATACATATAAAAGTTTATATGAGTGTTGGCAGGAAATGATAAAACTCTGGTAAAAAAGAAAAAAATTTCTAAGTAAGGTCTCAAAACCAAAAACAACAAAAGCCACAGACAATGAGAGCAGAAGGTTATAGAACTACTTCTGGCAAGCGATCCAGAAAAAGCTGAAATCACGGATGATGCTCACTTGATTATCAGTGAGTTGACAGTGCTGCAACACAGATCCTCCCCGCACCAGCAGCTGAAGTAGCTCACATTCACAACACTGAACAACACTTCAGGAGGCATCACTACACGTCAGCAAAACTTCTATTTCGCCAACACTGAAGTATTAAATACTTATCATAAATGGCACACACATTAACATTAGCTGTTTAATTATTAGCATTTATCTGATAGCAGGTAATCAGTGTTGGGTGTAACACGTTCCAAAGTAACACATTACTGCAAACACATTTCATTTTTTCAGTAATGCAACAATGTAATGTGTTGCTGTACCCAACTCAGTAATTACATTACAGTTGTTATTATGTCATTATGTGAAGGAAAAAGAAAGAAAAAGAAAATCAGTCAAACGAGCTTCTTTTCCTCTTCTTTTTTCTCTAATCAGCTGATTTTTGTTTGTGTGCTGGGATTGGTGGCGGGGGTGTGTGTGTGAGAATGGTGGCCTATGGCTTTTGAGCAGTGGAGATACGGACATTTATTTTATTGCACAAAAAGCCAAGAGCATGATGGTACAGTGCAAACTCTGTCCAAGACAGAAACAAGTGTATGCAAAGAACCCAGAGTGATGTTAAAGCTGAGTGTGTGCTGATCTCAGACCAGCTGGCAGAGCCCGATCTTCAACAGGGAACAAAGGCAGTAATGAGCGGTCAGGCTTGTAGCATTTTAGCCTCTGTTTCTACCTGTGCATGTTTTTACAATAGAATCACTGTGGCAATTACTCTGAAGTCTCATTGTGATACTTTTCAGTTAATTTGTGTTGTCAGATTTGTTTTCATACTAGCCTAAAGTTTGTCATGGTATGTTAACTGGTAATTATGTGACAATATGTTTCAGATCATTTTAAGGAGTAACGTGAAAGTAATGTAACAAGTGGTGTAACAAATTACTTTCTCTAGCAATTAATTAATTAATATGCAGGATTACTTTTAAGAAAAATAACCAGTAATGTGTTATATATTACTTTTTCAGTAATGACCGCAACACTAGTTATTTTTAATAACTAATTAAAGCCGCAAGTGGCGTTAAAGGCCCTCGCCGCCTGTGAGCCTCTGCGAACCACAAGCGAACCACCTTTGAGCCCTGCAAATCCTCAGTGAACTGCCTGTGAACCATGCAAACCTCCAGCGAACCCACTGAGAGCCGCTTCACCTGCCAAATGTAAAACCCGATTTTGAGCTGTTAATCTATGTGTTTCCACTAGGTGGCGTCATTCAATAATGTCCTGTGGATGACTTCAGGAGTGGGTCATTATCACACTTGTGAAGTTTGGTGCAGATTCGACAATCAGTGTTTGAATTACAACAACTTCCTTGTTCCACTAGGGGCGCTAGACTGGCATTCAACAATGTCATGTGGATGTCTTAAGGGGTGAAGCCTTATCACACTTGTGAAGTTTGATGCAGATTGGATGCATCATTGGAATCCTGTTTCCACTAGGTAGCGCTGCGACTGTCATTCAATAATGTCATATGGATATGTGCAGGGGTGGGTCCTTATCACACCTGTGAAGTTTGGTCAAGATAGGACAAATAGTGTTTGAATTAGAACATGTTACTTGTTCCACTAGGGGCGCTAGAGTGCCATTCAATGTTATCACGTGGATGTGTTTAGGGGTGGGTCCTTATCACACTTGTGAAGTTTGAGGGCAATCGGACAAAGTATATGAGAGGCAAACGAAATGTCATGGCGAAGGATCGAAGCTCGCCATGGTGCCAGGGCCACGCCCCTCTGCAAAGGAACATCATCATGGGCCTTAGTGGGAATGTTTGTGATCAATGTACAGCTCAAAACACCTGAAGAAAGTGTGTCATACAGAAATGTTAGGTTTTCCATTGAAAACCAATGGGGAATTGGGGGAGTGGTCACGGGGCGGCGTGCAAAATGAGGCATGGGTCTGACTGACTTTTTTGATCAGGGTCATATACAGAATGTGGAAACCAAATTTCATAACTCTACGAGTAACTAAACTTTTGAAGCTCCATGCAAATTTTATTTTGATTATGTAGGGGGCGCTATTGCAGGAATTGCCATTAATAATAATGCCAATAAGCAATAATGCGCTTTCCAGTCACCCGCATATATAAGTTTTCGGAAACGTCTCGACATGACGCACATCCCTATGAGGTCCGGGGCCACTTTCGACCGCGTCCCATGCGACTCCGCCCATTTTTGCTCATTCGCCCCTTGCGATTACAATAGGCTCCTCGCCGACACTTCGGTTGGCTCGGGCCTAATAATGACAAACGCTTACGATTCCAATAATGCGCTTTTCCAGTCACCTGCATATATACATTTTCGGAAACATCTCGACATGGCGCACGTCCCCATGAGGTCCGAGGTCACTTGCGACCGCGTCCCATGTGACCGCCCCATTTCTGCGCCCACGCCCCTTGCGATTACAATAGGCTCCTCGCCGACCCTTCGGTTGGCTCGGGCCTAATAATAATATAATAATGTTAATGTTGGAGCTAAGCAGCAAACATTATCAGTCCATCTGTAATGTTCATAATTATTTGTGTCTAAAATAATTTCATGTAAAGTCCCAGACTGAAGCTGAGAAAAGTGTACCAGTAACTAGGACTGAGTCAGCTGCAGCCTACACTACCAGCTGTAACTGATCAGCAATAAAAATGTGGTGCCAAGCCACCAAAAGCGTAGTGCTACCTTAGACAACCTAAAAATATCATCTTTTTTGTTTTTGCACTTCTTAGGATCATTGTAAAATATTTGTACACAAAGAAAAATAATTTAATTTTCTGTCATTTTCTTTCTCTGTGATATCAAAAATGGTATTGAGTAGTTTCCTTGGTACCATTATCTAGTTCGAAATTCTAGTGCCATGGCAACCTTAATATGAACAGAGTATTGTATTGTTTAACTGGTGGTTTTGGTGGGAAAAGGTAAACTGGTTGCCACAGTGATAACGTTCCAGCATTAGGAGTTTACATCCCTGAGAGGAATTAAGCTCTATTATTTTAAACTTTGGTAAACTGTGTCGGCCTCTTATCACGACTTTTAAACATAACTGTGAAATTAAACAAAAAATTCACTTTGAAAAAACACAAACTAAAGAGAACAAGTGCAAAGTGCACCACCTTTCAAATTATTTCTTGTTTAATTTGCCAGTTAGGTCAGCGCATATGAAAAAGCAGGAGGAAGAATCCACCTTTTACCCTCATACTATAATATTATGTTAGGCATGTCTGTGAATTTAACTGCTAGTGAACTTCTGTTCACCAGGTGATCTCATCACTGTGCCAGCTGCTGTAGCTGAGACACCCCTGAAAAGCCACTCTGGAGAAGTTAGTGTCAGATAGAGGGCATGCCAGTCCTTTTGAGACTTTGACTTCTTCTGGTTTCCACTTTAACATGACTGCTGCTGTGTTGGCATCGCTTTTGACTTGTGACCAACAGATGCTCATAAGGGAAGTAAACATTTGGTGGGAGGGGTTGACATTTTTGGAGCTGGAATAGAGCCAGGCATTACCTTCATAAGGACAGACAGGTATATTAGAGGCAGCCAGCTAAATGGCAGCCTGTAAATGCGTTCAGACAGTGGGTTAAAGTCGAGGCATTAATGGGATATTGCTTATTAGAGCCACCATGTGTTCGAGCCTCAGGGGCTGGGGCTCATATATAGCCTGTGGTTTTGTTTACACTGTCAACTATTTATTTATTTATTTTTGTAAATGTGAGGAAAATAAGTTTTAGTTTCTTTAGGGGATGAAACTTAGGAGTTTTAACAATGTGAAAGATAATAGCCAAAATTAGAAGTGTTGGCTCTTAAATAGCAACAAAATGTATCATTTTTTTTCCCAGAGATAAATCTGAGATTTACAGTAACTGGAAGTATTTTGAAAACAACACTCAAATAAGGGTTCGTTCATGAGCTAAAATAAATATCTGTCTTAGTTAAATGTTTTTCCAGACAAAAGGCTGAACTATGTTGAATGTTTTCCCCATCAAGCTATTTTGATCTGGCTTTTAGGAGTAGGCAATGCGAAGGACCCCCCCTTGTAAACTTGTTCTGATCAAAGCACCCTGCAGAGAAACAATGTGTTAATTAACATCCACAAAAGGAGCAAGCTGAAGACCTGAGTGATTAAGAAAGTGAAAGGAAGGATCATTATAGTAGGTAATTAACTTAAAACTTCTAAATAACCTCCTATGGTGAGTCAGTTTCACCTCCACCACCTACTCTGTGTGCATGTGTGTTTCTATGTACATGAAAGTGCCAGGCAAATTTGTGGTTTTCATTTAATTTCTGCATATATTTGTCGAGCTGATTCACAAACGCAGACTGCATGTAAAGGTGACTTCAGTGGGTGCAGTTCAATGATGAGATTTATCTAAGAAAAGAAAAGACTTATGTAGTGATTATGTACTGAAAGGTTATAATTAAACAAAAACTCTCCAAACAATATAAATTACAGACAAAGATATGGAATATTATAATTCAATGAACTTCAAGTCTGGAGCTATTAAACATCAAGCAGCAGCCGGGGCTGAAAAAAACAAAAAACAACAACATTTAATGTGCACGTGTTGGCTTTTTCCAAAAGCAAATCAGTCTCTATAGACTCCCATGGTAACAATGTTAGGACATAAATAAATATGTTTTCTATAGGTCTTTCTGTAGGCCCTTCTGCTTCCTCATATATTTTCACACTTCCTTTTTTAAGTAAGAGGAAACCTAATTAGGAGTCATTTTAATTCCTGAATACATGTGATGTATTGTGCGAAGCATTTGTCATAGAAGTTCAGACACAAGAACAGATTCTTAGACTCAAAAATAAAAGCAGCAGAAACAACAAAGGATAAGATGACATCAAAAGCACGGCACAGAGCCTAAAGGTAAAACAGAAATTACAGTTATGAACTGTGCTTGATTAAGATGAACTCATTGTAAAAACAGCTACAGAACAACTTTACTAAGTTCAACAAAAAAAAACAAACTTGTATGAACTTCAAAACACGTATCTTTGCTCAGCTAAGAAAATAAAGACAGCAAAATTATATATAAATATAAACATATATAAATATATTTCCACAACCTACTTTTCTGATTGCGTTCAGGGATATGAAGTTGCCATATGAGATGGACAAAGTATTTTATAAATATTTATTAATGTAAGCATCAAGTATGACAACGGGTGATACATGGAAGAAAGCTGTGGGGGGGTGGCGTGGGGTGGGGCAGAGTATAATATTGAATCAAGATGAAGTGTGTGAGTCAGTCAGTGTGCGCTCTTGTGTGTGAGCTCTCTGTGGCATATGAAACACCAGGCAACTGTTTCTATGTTCCAGTCTGCTGTTGTCAAACCCTGCTGGGGCAGCAGTGAGAGAAGCATGGGATAGCAGCTGTAGCTGTGACTGTATGCTCTGTGCATGTTGGAGATATGGGTGTAAGTGTATTCTTATTTTTAGCTAATTTATATATTAAAAAGATTCAGATACATCTTTTTCAAGTATAAGGTGACAAACAAAATGCAGTAAGAATCATGTTTGTCACATCATCATGTTAATCATCATGCTAATGCTTTTTTTTCTTTTCTTTTTTTTTTTTTTACAATGTATTTCATTCATCTAGATGCAGTCTCTGAAATGCTTCTGCCTTTTACACTGTTGACCTTTACATCATGTATAATTGGCTGAGAGACTGCTTTGGAGTGGCTCTCTTCATATCTGTCTGGATGATCCATTTCAGTGGCTCCAGGCCCTCTTCCACTTCTCTGGCCTACAGTGTGCCGCAAGGTTCTGTTTTGGAGCCATTACTGTTCCTGATACTTGTGCTCCATCTTCAGCACACTTCGAGCACAATTCTTAAACTGTGTTTAAGAACTTAAACATATGATTTTTATGCTTATTGACAAAGCATATTTATTTTTAGCCAGGGCAGACCACAAACTGCTTAATACATGTAGTCAACTACAGCTGTGCACTACCAAAATGCAGCACTAATCACATCAATCTGGGACAAATGCCCTAAAGGAAAGAGTTGTTTACGCTGATGTGAATAATCCACAGGTGTATGCATGTGTTCGTGACACGTCTGAATATCTCCAGGTGTCTTGGGGTGTTTTTCCATCCCTCTGTGATTATTCTTGTGTATTTATGGAAGAAACTGTGGGAGAGGATGGGGATTTATGTCCCTTTAGTGGCTCTTTCAGGCAGATCTGACTAGCCGGGTGTTGACAGTTGTCCTCTCTACCTCCTCTACACTATTTGTTTGCCTTCCCTAAATCTTATATTTCGTCCATTTTACAAATTATTTTATTCTTTCTTCCATGCATTTCTATTTTCCTTCTTTAAAACCTTTGCTCTCATACAGCCATCCTTCTTTCAGCCCTTGCTAGACACCACTTATTCCTCCAGTTTCTACCTACCATTACTTCTTTCATTCAATTTTTCTCTCTCCCCTAATTTCCATCCACTGTCTCATTTTTTCTTTGTAATATCCTGCTAAACCTCTTACTCCAACCTCTATTTCTCATCCTTCTTTTACCTCCATCCATTGTTTCTCCTTCTATTCCTTTTGCTTACACAGGCACTCCCTTCATTCACTCCCCCCTTTATGCTCCTGTCCTTTCCCAATTATCTTTCTGGCCAATTTTCTTACCTCCTTATTTTCTGTTCATTTTACCCACTTTCTATATACCTATATCTTCAATCCTTATCCCATTTCCTTTTCTTTTTCCTATCCCTCCCCACCTAACTGCTTTTCTTGACTTCTTTAAATCCCTAGTCTCTGCCTCCTTTTTGTTACTCTCACTCCTGCTTCATTTGCAGATTCTCCAGGGCTGCTCTGCTTAATTTAAATCTCCCTTTTTCTCATTCCTTTCATCTGTAGCAAAGTGAGAAGGGAGGGAAACCGTCAAAAATGACAGAAATGAGAGCAAGGAAGAGATGATTATGATTAAGCCATTTAAACAATAGGCTAATTGAATTGACAAGTTAAGTAATTGTGTCTGTTCAGCTTTTCACTGTTGTTATGACAGCTGTGTGTGTTCTAGTTGTGTTTCCTGTTTAAACTTGGCTGGATTGAAACATTTACAGAAAAGAAGACACAAATAATACACAAATAATTCCAATCTGCTGAATAATTGACTAATTACTGCAAACAAAGAATGAACACTGCTGCTGAATTGTTCATGTGAATATAACAGGTATGATGAAGAATAAGCACAAAACTCAAAGCAAGCATTTTTTTCTTTTTAATTCCAGTCACACTCAGTATTTAGTCCCGGTGAGAAGAAACAATCAGGAAAGCATTGCATGACACTGAGCAGTGTCTGGTATCTGATTGGCTCATTTCCTCGGCAAACTCATCATCTGAAGACCTCTTACTGCTCAACTATGTGCACAGCCAAGGCAAGTGAGCACATCAACAATAGCTGGCAGGTGCAGGCTCACTGAGGAAGGAGCCAGTTGTTAATAGTGACAGGGTTTAGCCAGAGTGGCACACACGCAGTCTTTTGATCAACATCCAGGTGAGACGGGACTAAAACCAATGAAGAAACGTCACCTCTTGGCACTTATGCCAGTAAACTGAACTTGCCGACCTTGTTTCATGAAGTGCATGAGAACATATTTTAAAATGAGTGAATTTTAGTCTTAGTGAGCCATCATGGTTCTTAACCATATGGCTTTACGATCATATGCATGCTGGTCCCAACTCTACCACAATTATCATTTTTAATCCAGTGGTTGGCATTCAGCTGCTGACTCTCATTTTGGTTTCAGCGTAATGTGAGGGCTCTCACTCCTGCTTAAGTACTCAGGATGGAGTAGTTAACTCAGACGCATAATGAAGTGTACACAGACAGAGAGCTGATATGGGAAAAGATCCAGCTAAAGGACCAGCACTGAGTATTCTATATTGTCTCTCCATTTTCCATTATGCTGGAGGTATATATAGATTAACATATATCATGATAATACAGAAAACTGATCTTCACATACATCAGTACAGTATATTCACTGCAAACAGTGTGAATTCAGAAAATAATGAGATTGCACATATGATATGGCCGAGCAACATTACAAGTATTGTTTGCAGACGTGTCATTTGTGATTGTGGAGGTTTTGATTATCCATTTATCAAGCCATTTCTGGGTCCAAACAGTCCATTTGGTTCCTAAAATCACATCACCACTCCCAGTTGGTCCAAATTCTTTCATTTTCAATAAAATGATTGACGTGGCTGTTCTCCCAGGTTTTACAATAAAGTTCCAGGCATCCATGAAAAAGAGGATTTGCAAGGTTTAGTGGAGTTAGAAGTTAGTGGGAAGGTAGCTACCTAATTTCCATAGAAAGGTGATATTACATGTTCTAACTTAAGCATTTCTAAAACACTAAAATATCCACCTCTGCTATAACTTGGACATAAAGACAGAAAACTAAAAATCAGCATTGTTCAGAGGGTTAGTGAGGCTTGTTTCTATTAAATAAAACAAGACACAAAACATTGCAGTACGATAAATAGACAACAGCCTCAGCCAACTCAGTAGGTGCTTGGGCCCAAAAACAGGGTTGATGTGTCATCACATCAACAAAGCAGAGACAGAACTTGACATGACATGCAGAAGCATTTGCAGCACATTTTATTTCTGTTTGTCTATAAATGAGAAGTCTTTTAAGGGAAAGGTAAAGAAGACTCTACAGCCTTTTGTAAAAGCAGGGCAGATGTCAGCAGACCCTTTTTCTCTTCAAGTTGAATGCTCGCTGCTCACAGCGTCACCTCTCCCTGATCAGTTCAGTGGAGAACTGTGGTCACATTCAGCCAAAGAGCAGCAACTCTGGAGTGAACAGAGACTCAGTAAGCAGACTCAAGGACACATCGGTAAAATGGATGTGTATGCCACTGGGTCACTTGATGAATGATGATCTCTACACTGCCCTCATGCTTAAAGGTACCTTTATTTTACACAACTGACCACGGCATGTGTATGCAGCCAAGACTGGACTTATCACAATTAAGACTCCCTTGTAATGCCATAATATAAAACAAACAAAAACAAGGACTCACTTGTAAAAAAAAAAACAACCATAGACAGTATCTAAAAGATGGAGGGAGCCTTCTTTGCATCACTCATTAGTTTGTGAAGTTAAACATTTTGGCTCAAATGTTTGTTTTGAAACGCAGACAGTGATGCAAGACTAAGGAAACCAAGGTAGCCACACCTTAAAGCATATCCTCTTTATTGTCCATTCTAATCTACATGTGATAATTAGAGGTAGAAAAATTATTAACTCTAGTTACTGAGTCCATAAAGACATCAGAATGGTGTTTACAGAGCTAATTGTTCAAATGAGTAGCAGGGTCATTTTATTCCCAGACCTTTAGACATTGGGAGTTGAAGAGTCCTGCCCCCCCCCGACTGACCATTAGAAAGTATGCAGTATGCTTCACTTTTCATACCCTGAGACTAGGTCCATCTGTTATTTAGCAGTCCATGAACTTAATTCTAGTATTTAAACATGTCATGTACAGTTCAGGATTCCAGGTCGTGTTTGTAGATGAGAACTAGTTCTCAAACATTTTTAACTAGTAAAATAAAGGTTTAAAAAAAAAAAAAAAAGGATTCAGCAGCTAGAAAATAAGTGGCAAATCTGAATGTTTTGTTTATATCAGAGAAAGCTCAGATTTTCAACATGTTTTCTGTTTACCATGAATCCAGGGGATCTGATTTGTGCTTATACTGGTAAAGATTACACCCCACTAATTAGCTCTGGATTAGAGCCAAACTTTGTATGCCATCTGCAGCGCTGTCACGATGAACATAGTGCTCAGTGTTTCCTGACCCTTTCCTGCACAGACTGAAACATGCCCCCCACTCGTCGCAGATTTATGACCTCCTCAGTACTTGTGGGTCACGTGGTTTTGCTCTGCAGCCATGATAAATGGCTGCCTTTCGAATGTCCCGGAGTTTGGAATAAAGCAAGTGGAATTCATGGGTGGGGAGAGGACACTTGGGAGAAGAGTTTTCATCTGTTACTGTGGGAGAGCTGTAAAGCAAGGTGAAGGCAAAGAGGGAAAGAAAGTGACAAAAGTGGAGAAATCTACGATGAAGGAGAGGAAATGAGAGGAAAATGAAAAAGCAGTATGATTCTGTAGAGCAGAAGGTGAATGTAGAAAGGGAAGTAGATGGGGAGTAATAAGAATTATGAGAGGTCAACTGGAATATAAGATGGTGAGTTGGAGACAAAGCTGACAGAAAATGAAAGCCAAGAAGAGTGTTAGTGTTGAAGGGTTTTTTTTTTTTTAACGAAAAGCACAGGATGACACTGATGTAACTGTTGCCATTTGAGAATAAACCACTTTATTGTGACTGCATGCCATACGCCATCAATCCTCAAAGAGATGTCTCTAAACCTGTAATATTATATACTGTATATTTGTCAGTTCTATAATAGGGATGTCCAGTAGTGGCATTGTGTTAACACACCAGCAAACTGCCAAAACTTTTGCTTTTAAAGAGATGCTCACACTTGCTAATGATCAGCAAAACAAGTGGAAGCAGTAAAGTTTTTCACAGAATCCTGTGAAACTTTCTTTTTCACGTGCAGTTTACAATTTCTTCTCATTACAAAAGTGTTAAAAAGCTGACTATTGTTCACAAGTAATTTAGAGAGAATTTTTAAATGATGAGGGCTCATCCACTGCTCCACTGTCACTGTGTGAATGAGAACATTGTAAAGCGCTGTGTAGAACTATTAAACTTAAAAGGTGCTGAAAGAAGAACTGACAAGCTAGCGTTGACTTAACCGTCTGTTTGGAATGAGCAGAGCTTTATTAACAAGTATAATTATCTTACAGCACTGTCAGATAATTTGACTCATTTCCAGAGTGTGACTTCTCAAAACCAAGTCTTTATTACTTGCATGAACAGGGTGCCTTCACGGAGGCATTGGGCCAGACTCCGGTTTGGGTGTCTGGATGTTGGAATCAAAATGCAAACTGAAGAAACAGGAGTCTGTATCTGAATAACAGAAACACAGAGAGAGACAAATACAAGTGTACAAAAAGACACCTCTATTCAGATATACCCAGCTTGCCCACCCTCTTTTTTTTAACGAAATTCACTTGACTCTTGGATGCAGGATATTTGAAAGATTCTAGATGCTTTTTTTCCTCCTTCCTTCTGTTTTGTGTAATATATATATATATATATATATATATATATATATATATATATATATATATATATATATATATATATATATATATATATATATATATATATATATATATATATATATATATATATATATATATATATAAAATGTGTCAGAATAAGCTTTCAGGAAGTGGCATTTCCACTGCCGTTGTGACATGAGATTAAGTTAATCTGTGGCATAGCATGTCTGCAGCAGTGGCGACAGCGTGGCATTGATGTAAACAGCAATGCGACTTTCCTCTTTCCCCATTGGGAGGGCTCCATGGCTGTCTGGGTAATTCCATCTTATTGGGGCAAACAGCATGGGGCACCTGCCACGAACAACAATGTGAGCCTACACAGCTACGGGTAGATAGTGAGACGCTGCATGTTGCCTGCATGTTGGAGGGATGAAATGATCTGTTTCAGTGGGTAAGAAATTCACAGAGCTAAAAGGATTAGACTGGCAGGGAACGGAGGAACATGTTATACACAGGTGGACAACAACAAAGCAGACTACGAGACTGTAAAATAATGTAATCACAGCACTGCAAGCACAACCATGTTTGTAATGTAAATGTATCTCAAGTATTTTTTTTCTGCAAGTTCTGATGTACTGCATAAATTATCCAAACAATGCTTTGGAATGAAACTCAAATGGAACAGAAACAGAAGAAAAGCACAGAGTTTCAAAGTAAACACACATAATGATTACTGTGTAGAATATGTTTACAAAATCTGCTATTTCTTTTAGTATGCTGTTAATGAGCACTGTCACCCTGTAACAAACTGAAGACTGATGGTATTTTTTTTAATGAACAATGAACCAGATGACTGGAGTTAGGTGCTCTTAATGACAAAAGATGGTATCACCTCTACTGTGCAGCTTTATCCTTTTTTATCTTTCAGACACCAGCAGGCCACATTTACCTGCTGTCGCTCCATTCCAGTCTTTGCATGAATTCTATTGAAGTCAACTGGACTACCCTGCATGTTAATAATTGACTCTAGAGGACCATCCTGTGCATTTAAATGTGAGCCACTCATCAGTTACTGACCAAGAGTTGGAAGTGAGAACATGTTATATTGAATGGAACAGTTAGCAGCCTTTTATCCTCAAATGCATTCCCGGGAAAAAGGTATTTTAAGCATGCAAAAGAGGAAAAAAAAAAAACTTCCACCATGGCTTAAAGTGGAACAATCTAGAATGTTTTTTTTTCATGCCATTTCAAGATTGTGACATAGGTGACAGGACCTGCCTGTATACTGGCTACAGGTTAGAAAGCAGCCGTAATCTTAACGTTACATCTGCTTAGTTGAATTTGCAGATTCTGCAGAATGCAAACCTCAGAGCAGCATCACAGCGTGTACGCAAAGAAAACAAATACACTGAAGATGACAGTGGAAGTTCACATGTGCCTTATTTCTTGGTAAGTTTTTTTTTCCTCCCCGACGGCATTTCTACTCTGCAAAGTAGGCTTCACCCACCTGCCAAATTCCCAGCTCAACACTACACAAAGCATCACCATGGTGACCAAGAAAACACAAATTTTAGAGATGGAACAACTGTTGTATTTAAACCCACACCATGATTTTTTTTTTCTAAATCCAACACAGTAGTTTTTAATGAATAGCCCTAAGTTGTTTTTACTGCCTAAACCTAACCAAGTAGTTTTTTTTTGTCACAACCATAATACAAGTGATGTGTATACTAACATGAAGCACTATTCTTCCAGTCAGTTTTTCTTTGTTTAATGTACTCTTTGAGCTTGTATACTGGTATAGCATGTGTGATGTGTATGACTTGAACTTGGATCTCTAGTGTGAATGGCAACCACCAAATGTGGAATGTTTTTTACCTTTTGATTGGAAAATATTAATTTCACGTACACAAACACACCGGACAGATGAAAAATCATGGTTAGCGACCAAAAAAAAAAAAGGTGCATGATACAGGTATGACCATGGAAGACTTTTCATATGTCTGGTGGGTTTGTCAGTTAGTAGAGACAATAGCATAGTTTTATACATAAAAATTACTTGACGTGTTGATAGATGTCAAACTGGCCTACAGCCTGAGAGACAGCATGTGAGCTGTCATTAGTGCTTTTTCCTACTTTGTCCCTCTGTGTTACCATTCTTTTTAAAAATATACTCATACCAGTGGCATAAATGCAGCCCTAACACTAAAGTGACTTCAGATGCTTCCAGCTAATAATGGGTTGTTTGGTTTCCCCTGTCTAAAAGGCCTTTGATCATACGGCTGGAACCTAGAGCAGAAAATCTGCAGAAAAGTAATCAAGAAAATTCAACTTGTGCTCCTGGAGCTGGGTGGCAGAGGTCGGATCTGCCACCTCACCTTACTTACACACACACACACACACACACACACACACACACACACACACACACACACACACACACACACACACACACACACACACACACGCACACACACTCCAGAAAATGACAATGGTGGTTCTTGATAGTTTGTGCCTCTGTTATGCTTTGTAAAATCACAAAGTGACCTAATATGGCAAAAACACTAATTGCTTTAAATCGGATGCATAAAAATCAGGTTACGTAAATATGAATCCCGCTAGCCCTCACATACAAATACCCCAAAACACCCAGCATTACTTTACATTACATTAATTTGTAAGCTGCTTTTATCTAAAGTGGCTTACAAGTGCATGCAAAATAGCACAAGAAAAAGAGATATAAAAAGATATAAAAGTATTATATCCCTTTTAAACAAATGAGTAACAGCATGTTTAGTTCTGCTTGCAGTTTTTTAATTTTTTTATTTTTAATGTGGTATAAGTGCTAAGTAAAACGGTGGGTTTTAAGCTTATGACAGAAGGCTTTGGCTGTGCTGTCCTGACTGAACTCAGTGCACCATTGTGAAACCAAAACAGGGACTGAGATCACTGAGATAAGAGCATTCACAATGATGGGACGGCTAAATGTCCAAACAGAGAGAGGCCAGGGTATAAGCTGGAGTGCAGGATTTTACACTGGCAGGACCAGTTTTTATGGTGGAAGTGCCACATTAAAATGCACCACAAGATGCAGCTATGGTATGAAGGTTTTAAAAGAATGCCACCCTAAGTTCAAGGTTTTTATAGGATTGTTTTTATAGCAATGTAGATCAAAAGGCTTTACATAAAAAACAAAAAAAAACCCAAACTTGCTTTAGACAGTTTGTCACCAAGGATATTTTCACTTGCCAAACACAGATGCTGTTAATAATGTTAGTAATGGCATTCTGGCTTACTGACACACCTAAACAGACCTGAATTATCATTAATTTAATTAGTTACAGTTGTGCTTTTTCCTCTAAATGTCAAAGTAAACCTACATGAAAAGGACTGCAAATACATTTAGACTTTCATTTCATGTGCAGGGTTGGAAATGTTTCCAGTCACAGAAAGAAACTGAGAGGCAAATCACATTTGCTGTTTCTACAACAAAAGGAGAATAATTAGCCAAAGTAACAGAGCATCTATTAAAGATGGGAAGAGCACATACAACAAAACAAAAACAAAAACAAAGGAAGAAGGCTCATAGTAGTATAAAAATTGGAGAATTTTGTGTCCCTGACAGCATTACTCCTCCAACAAACTGAGGATCAGTTCTATTATAACTGCTTCAAAGGAGTCAAAATAATTGCAGAGGACTGGAGAATGAAAGACTGAGGGCAGAGAGAGACACAAAAGATGGTGGTATTAACCCTGCAGTTTCACTATGAACGATCCACAAATAAAACATTAAATATGTCACAAATTACTGTTCTGCTGCAGTTTAAAGTGGGAAGTGATGCGAAACAGAAAATCCTCAAAGTCAGTAATAAACCCATTTGCATTTCCATAGCAACTACTAATGCATCAAGTGGTGATGATAAGAGTGTTTGATACATGAAGAATTTATATGATCCAAGTGTAGCGCTTTTGTATGCATTGTTTTCTTTAATAATGATAACATTACATCAGTGCTCCTCAACCCTCTTCTCGGGAAACAAAAATCCTAATTGCCTTTCTTGCCCAAGACTTCACAGACCTGAAGACACGATTATTTAAGTCGGTGGCCGTGTCCACAAAATTTCCTTGAGCTGAATGCATCTGTTATGTTCCCTGAAAGGGCCGTGAGAAAAATAAAAGCAAAACAAAGTCAAAGAAGACAAATTCAGACACACAAACACAAATATATATATATATATATATATATATATATATATATATATATATATATATATATATATATATATATATATATATAAATTAAATATGTGACAGTGATGCCACTGTGTCTATCAAAAAAACAACCAAAAAACCCCCCAAAAAACCCAAGAACAATAAAATAAAAACAACAGCAAATTTGAAATGCTGGTGACAGGGAAACAACAAAGTAAACACCCCTTCACTCCTAGGAGAACATGGGCTGCCTAACTCCCCAGGATTTATACCCACCACTGACTGCTGAGTGGAGTCAGCTGCACACAGGAGGCACCTTAGTCACAGAAGCAGCAGCATGACACACCCACACAGTGCCCCACAGTAGGCATACAAGGGTCAAAACACTTATGGAAATCTTGTTCCCATCACTAAAAATAATAAACAATAAATAATAAATAAATAAGTAGAAAATTACCAGGCAGTGCTGAGTCAAAATTTCATGTTAGTATCTCAAAGAATTCCAGTTTGTTACCTCAAAATTTTGATTAACACATTTCACAAATTTGACTTACTTCTGAGTAATATGACATTTTGAATTATTAAATAATTTGAACATACTAAACTGAAAATTTGACTTACGGGTAGCAATTTATTTATTTTTTCAGTGTCAGAAACGAGCTTCCGCAGTTCTCTTTCTAAAAGGAGCCCACAAACTTTTAAGAACTAGAGCTGTGCTGAAGGTTATGCATCTTTTTTGGAGGAGTACGACCCTAAATACTTTTAAAAGCCTTTTAATGATGGTTTACTGTAGGTACAGTACTGTGCAAAAGTTTTAAGTCATACCTCTTACTTTTTTTTTTTTTTATTATGCTAGGATCATGGGAAATAGGTGCAGTGGTCTACTGAAACATTTGCAAACATACATGGAAATACGGTACATGAGGGAAAAAGAGTTTATACAATTCTAACAAGGCTGAAAGTCAATATTTTGTATGACCATCCTCGTTCTTCAACACAGCCTGAAGTCGCTTAGGCAGCTTTTTTGTAATTTCTTTAAGTAGCCTTCAGGAATAGTTTTCCTTCTTGAAGGACATTCAAATCTCTTCTTTGGATGTTGTATGCCTTTGTTCCATTCTGTCAAGATGATCCCACACTGCTTCAATAACACTGAGGTCTGGGCCAATCAATGACTGATAGTGTTTGATTGTTTTTCTCTCCAGGTATGCATTGGCAGCGTGTTTCGGGATTGTTGTCATGCTGAAAAATGAAGCTGTTACCAATCAGATGCTTTCCAGATGGTACTGCAGGGCCGATCAAAATCTGATGGTTTGCAGTTCTATCAGTTTTGACAAGCTCCCCAACACCACTACAAACCACAAGTTCAAACCACGACAGAGCCCCCGCTGTGTTTTACAGATGGCTGTAGACGCTCACTGTTGTCCCTCCTTTCTGATGATGACTGATGATGATTTGAACCAAAAATTTCAAATTTAGATTCATCACTCCATCAGACCTGTTGCCACTGTTTTTGAGTCCAGTTCTTGTGTAATTTGGCATACCTCAGCCTTTTCTCCATGGTGCCCTTCCTTAACAATGGCTTCTTGACAGCCACCCTTCCACTGAGACCATTTCAGATGAAACTTCAGTGAATAATAGATGGATCAATTGAAGAGCCAGATGTATCTCTCCGGTCTGTGTCAGGTCTTTGCTGGATTTTTTTCCTATTTCTTCAGGACATGACTTTCAGAGTCTGTTCATTGCTGTAGTTTAGTAACCCTGCCACTTATTCTTTTGTCCTCCACTTGCTCAGTTTCTTTAAATTCCTTAAGGATACACTGCACACACTGGCATTTTTTGTAGATTCAACAAAAGAACAAATTTTTTGTTTTTGCAACAGACTGGTAGTGACAAAGGGCCTGAATACACAATTTTAAATTGGTTCTTTGGGGACTTATTTATTATGTATATCAATACATCTATTATGGATTGAAAAATTCCTCTGAAAATAGTCAGGAACAAGGACTGGACTGAAAAAGAGTGAAAAAGCAACCAATGTCCAAAGAAATGGAGAAAAACTTTGAAAGACCTTCAGAAAGCCTGGAGAATTATCACTCGAGACCACAAAAAATTACAAGAAAATCTGTCTTCTTGGAAGAAAAACATGAAAAAAAATGAGGGGTGGCTAAAGGCTTTTGCATCAGGGTTGTCTCATTCAACCAGAACTGTTAAAACAGACTTAATCGTGGGTATAATTTCAAAACCTGACTACATTTTTGCATGCGGGGAGCACATCTTCTACATACTGTTTATACATTTGTTTTTGCTCAATATGATGCCCTGAGACAAACTGAAGCAGTGACTTACATGTACAGGAAATTACAGGATTTTGGTGCTCCCACGTGCAACATCGACTCATGCAGCTAGATAAAGTTGCCTCATTTTCTCTTTTTCCCAGTACTGAGGCTATGGCCCACTTTGATGTCCCTATGTTAAATATTGAATGTACATGCATATTTCACCAGCTGAGCCCCAGAACAAGACTGAGGGCAGGATAATAAACATTGCCAGGGAATTTCACTTCTCTAATTGCCCAGAGTTAATCTTTATTTCCCAGCATAGAGCCTTGACCTGTAGTAATGGAGCTCTGGAGTCCCACGGTAAATATAAATAAGAGGGAGGTGGGAAGGGAGGGAAAGAGAGAGGTGAGAGAAATGAACAACACTGTAAAACATTTGAAACCGCTTCAACCTGTGACATTTCTTCATCGCTTAAAATACAAAGTAATGGTGAGAAAGTAGAAATAATAATAATCATAAGAAGATTAAAGCTGGTGTTTAATCAGATTTGCTTCCCACTTACACTGAGCCACTTTGTAATGGCCATTCTTCCCTTTGAGATCAATATCTCTATTTTTGCTGTAAAGGTAGAAGGCATTTTTAGTTCAGCGCAAACATAAAAACTATTCCCAGTTATACTCAGCATGTGCAAACAGGATGAGAAGAAAATAATAGCATGGATTTTTTTCATTGTTATCAAAGACAACAGCAATTAAACTTTAAATCAACACAATGTGACTTTTGCTCCTTTTATATGTGACATAATTGTAATACCCAAAACAGTAGAGATAGTGTGTTTATTGGAAACATAAAATACAGTAGCTAGTTCTATCAGGAGCTGTTGTTTTTATATTAAAAGAGAATCCAAATGCATGACTCTGGAAGCAGGAATAATGAACAAAATGCAGGCTTTTAATAGCTGATCAAATGTAGCAGGATATGGGTTCATCCAACAAGACTTTCAACGCAGCCCGGCTTCCTTTGTGGTAGCTGGTTTGACAAAACCTAAAACTCCAGTCAGCGATAACAGGTATAACGAGGGTGGCCATCAACTTTCTCTGTGAAGCCGTGCTTTCTGTTTTCAGGCTCTGTGCCTTACGTGACTCTTCTTCTGCACAAAATGACCCTTATGAGTGCTGCTTAATCCAATCAGAGATGTCGATGATGGTGATAAAAATTTATAAAGAACATAAATGCAACACATTTGCAAATAAGACATCATACATCAGACCTCTGAAACTTTAAATAGGAGACATTTAAACATAAGAAGTTACCACACAGATGCAAGAAGACAGGGAATGCGAAGAAAAAGCAAACACTAATCAACACATATTAATTAAATAAACAACCAAAACTCAAATACTTGCCAATTGCTTCATCTTGTTTTGCTCCTGTTCAAACAGATTCCACCAGGCCAAACCCCAGGCTGTAGTCAGGAATCTGTGTGCGCTCTACTTTGTTTTCCTTTACCTCTTCGCTCTGACTAGTTGTGGGTCTGTACAGTTTTTGCAATTGTGGGTCTGTACATGCATTTTGCATTTGTCTCGCCACGATGGGCTATCGTTTTGTTGGGTGTGTCATCAGTTACACAACACTGATTATCCCCAGCCATATTTTTAAGGGGGTTATTCGAGTCCACTGAGCCCCCCTGTAATTTTGCAGTAGAAAAACGGAAGACAGTAGAAAAGTGTAAAAAAAGCAAAGAGGGAAAACAAGTGAATTATTAAAGACCTGAATACTGAATACCTTCAGGAACTGACTGCAGATATTTGTCTAATTTTACTAGAAGCCAGGAGCAAAGTTTTCTATTTAAATACCTCTTAGCGCTAATAATGTTTGCATCATTAAAAGTATGAAGTGGGACCTATGACACATGCAGTCTCTTACAGCAACGCTCACGCAACACGAAAACAAAGCAACGCTATGAGGTGTTTTAATAGAACACAACAAACAAACAAAAGTCATTTCAGCAGAATCCGAAAGAAATTTTAAATTGCACAATGAACTTGGGGAATTTCCTGAGGTGAAAACAAAGCCCCTCCCCCCTCCCGCAAGAATAACATTATTTGGTGGATGAAACAACACCAGATAATTTATGATTTTATATCTTTTAAAATTGCAAAGCCACTTTTCTTGAGTAAACAGAACAGGTCAGTCTAGGATGTGCAGAAAGCGCCACAAAATTAGCTGTCAAGATGAAGATTTTTCATATTTATTTTTTGCAGTGTCTTGTCTCCCTGCCAGGACTGGCTGCATTTGACTGTAGTTTGATAGGGGTCTCCTCATCTATATTCATCTGAAAGCTTTAAAGATTTAAAAAGATGAATAATATCTCTCTGAATAGTAATTACAAGGCCCCATGCCACTGCTTCATTCAGTTTGAAAAAAAAAAAAGATGAGGAAGAATTAATGCACTGTCCAGTGAAATCATGTTTTAGCTCATTAGATTAATTACTGACACATTTTGATGAGCCCCCCCAAGGATGCATGAATATTCACTGCATTTCTGGTATTGAAATATTCTCTTGGTGGTTTTATGTTTAAATCATGACCACGTAATAGAGGAACATTTTTAGTAAATTCAGTTTTCGATGGTCGCTTTTGCCCATCCGCATGGCGAGCTCAGAGGTCAGCGTTAATTCACTTTGAAAGATTTGAAAGGTGGAAGGTACAAAAGAGAATCACTGTAAATCTGAACGGCAATGATTGTAATACCAGGAAATTAATGCAATCCTGGTGTATGTTCTTTTTTTACCCCCTCTCAGTGCTATCCTCCCCTTTCTCCCAGAAGTCAGATTTTATCTATGCAGCCAGTCTGAGTGACAGTATGTAAGCTCACCATTTTTTATCACTTGCCTTCCATGTAGTTGATGAGGAATGGGGTGCGTGCAGCGTTACCCTTCTGAGAAAAGGAGAAGAAAATCTGTGCCTTGGCTTGACAAGTTACACTATGGGACAGTTTTCTTTTTCCACTGCAACTGGAAGTGGGAAAATTTAGGCAATATGTTATCTTAACAAGTATGAAGTGTAGCTTATCACTTATATTAATTTGTTTCTTGCCAGTTCTTATAATATGACATTATAATAGTTAACTTCCATAACTAGTATGTAAATTTTGATCCCCTGTGATATAGCCTGGCATCACTGAGCTTGTTTATCATAGCAATGCAGCAACAATGCGGTACTGCAGGTACAAGACAAGGGCCTTCAAATGACTGCTGCATGTGCAGCTTTGTGACTCTGGTGGTGATGAGGGATTTTTGCCAAGTTTCTTTACGAGAGGAGCCAGAAGGCCTGCGCTGACAGAGGCAGTGCTGTGCACCGCTTTATGGGATGGAGGTAGAAATGGAAACATGACAGGCTCATCCAGGGGGGTGTTATGTGCATCATATAGGAATGCTTTCTCACTGAGAACATAAAGTGGACGCGAGGAAAAGATGGAATGAAACAGAAAAAGAGTAAATGTCTCTGCGCATGTGTGCATGCCAGAAAGGATGAGACTCTCGCTCTGTGACAGTGGAAAAGAAAGTAATGCTCTTTCCATTACCTGAGGGCTGAACGCCTGAGCATGACTGTATGTGTGTGTGTATGTGTGCATGAGTTTGTGAGTGTTCCAACCCTGAAGCCAAAACCTTGTATCCTGACAGATGTCTCTGTCTAATGTGCTTCAGTGTGACGTCATCATCCCAAAACAGTATTTCTTTGACCTCAGTGGGGTGAACAGAGGTATCAAAATACAAGGAAACTGAGCATGTGTAATAGGAAAACAGAGGACTGGAGAAGCAGCAAAAGGATTCGTGATAAATGTGGACATTTGTCAGAAATAATAATGACACATCATTCATGTGAAGCAGTAAATGTCCACCTGCAGATGCAGTGCTGAGTTTACTGAAGCATGTGTTCCTGGAGATATGGTAAACGTGAGGTATGTAGCACATCTCTGACTTCGTGGACACATCACCATGAAATCAAAAATTGTGAAACAATTAGTGTTTTGGATGCCTCATTCAAGCATGCACACATGTAAAATCAAAAAGCTTCAGTTGCTGCAGTAATAGAAATGGGGAAGCTGGCTGTGTTTTTAGTGCGTTCGCTCATATAAAGGATGTTCTCCGTGTCGGGGTTGTGTGTTTTATAATAACGTTCTAATAACAACAAAAGGAGATTTCTGATTTCTTTACAATGCATTGTTACACAAAGACACTGCATCTAAAGAGACTCTAGCACACACCTTATGAGTGCATACACACTATATTGGAAAATGTATTCGCTCAACTAGCTTGAATTTGATTGACATCCCATTCTTAATTCATAGGGTTTAATATGATGCCGGCCCACCATTTGCAGCTAGAACAGCTTCAACTCTTCTGGGAAGGCCTGTGTTTACAAGAATTCTTCCAGAAGTGCATTTGTGAGGTCAGACACTAATGTTGGACTAGAAGGTCTGGCTTGCAGTCCATCCATCCATTCTCTTCCGCTTATCCGAGGCCGGGTCGCAGGAGCAGCAGCCTAAGCAGAGAAGCCCAGGCTTCCCTCTCCCCAGCCACCTCCACCAGCTCATCCGGAGGGACCCCAAGGCATTCCCAGGCCAGCTGAGAGACATAATCTCTCCAGCGTGTCCTGGGTCTACCATGGGGCCTCCTCCCGGTGGTACATGCCTGGAACACCTCACCTAAGAGGCACCTAGAAGGCATTCTAATCAGATGCCCGAGCCACCTCAACTGGCTCCTCTCGAAGTGGAGGAGCAGCGGCTCTACTCTGAGCCCCTCCCAAATGGCCACACTCCTCACCCTATCTCTAGCAGTCTCCGCTTTAATTCATCCCTAAAGTGTTCTATCAGGTTGAGGTTTAGGACTCTGTGCAGGCCAGTCAAGTTCTTCCACACCAAACTCCCTCATCCATGTCTTTATGGATCATGCTTTGTGCACTGGTGTGCAGTCATGTTGGAACAGGAAGGGGCCATCTCAAAACTGTTACCACAAAGTTGGGAGCATGAAATTGTCCAAAATGTCTTAGTATACTGAAGCATTAAGTGTACCTTTCACTGGAACTAAGGGGCTGAGCCCAGCTCCTGAAAACAACCCCACACCATAATCCCCCCTCCCACCAAACTTTACACTTGGCACCCAAACTTGTCCATCAGATTGCCAGACAGAAAGCGTGAGTCATGATTCCAGAGAACAATGCTGCAAAGTTGGTGACCCCTCCACACTATGCGCCTCAGCGTCCGCTGACCCCCCTCCGTGATTTTATGTGGCCTACTGCTTTGTGGTTGAGTTGCTGGCATTGTTATAATACCACTAACAGTTGACTTTGGAATATTTAGCATTGAGGAAATTTCAGGACTGGACTTGTTGCACTGGTGGCATCCTATCACGGTATCATGCTGGAATTTAGTGAGTTCCTTGTAGAAGCTGCATGCCTAGGTGCTTGATTTTATACACCTGTGGGCATGGAAGCGGTTGGAACACCGAAATTCAGCGATTTGGTTGGATGAGTGAATACTTTTGGCAATATAGTGTATGTTTGTCCAAGACCAAAGACGACCCCCAAGTATTACTACTCCCTGACCTTTGTACTGCATGAAACAGCTCATACATAGCAAAGTGACTGTTTGAAGTGTCGATTTTCTTTTCTGGTTTTAGATGCTGGAGTGCAAAACTTTACATTTCAGGTGATACTTGCTATCAAAATTACATTAAATCATTAATTGCTAATGTCAAACCAGTACAAAACAGCTTTTAGCCACACAAACACACACAGAAAAGAAGAAGAGAGAAGAAGATGCCTTTTAGTGTCATGGTACCCCCCTGGTCAGTTTTTCTGACAGTCCCTCTCTGTCAGTGCTGCTGCTGCTACTCCAGGATTCAGCAGGATGGAGGCCAGTTTGCAGCTGACAGCTGCTTGCTCTGCTGTTCACCTCCAGCTGGATGGATTTGCACGGATTAGACTGTAAGTTAGCTAAATGAAGCCCTGAAGGAGAGTGAATGAGCTTGCCCGCAGCACTCAAAGGCAACCCATAAACTTATCTTCCATTCAGAGGGCAAAGACAGATAGAGATGCTTTCTGTTTTCACCTCTAGGGACGCGGATAATGCAAGAGCACCGCAGCACAGACATCGGGTGTGCATGCACAATTAAAACACTTTAGAGAAGTCATTAAGAAAAAGAGCTTCACATTCTCGACAGCCCAACACAAATAGATTCCTCTTGTCAGATATGGGACACAGTCGCTTCACTTCATTGCAGATATTGCAGATGTAATTGGACCAGACTTGCGGTAAAACGACTCTCCTTTCCTCATTTTCCAAACTGCGCATCCTCATCCGCCTGCATCTTAGATGCTCTGACCAGAGATGCGCGTAGCGGAGATGAGGAAGAGAGACACAAGGAGAGAAGAGTTGACTCAACAGGCACTTAACAAAAAGAGACATCCTTGCCTTGGAGACTTATTTTAAAGTGATGCCAATTAAATATGATGTTTGACATATAGTGTCATAGGGTTGTTATAACCCATCTACTCCTGTATTTTATTTTCAGATTTAAACATGCTCATGAAATGTTTTACGTTTGGAGTAAATTCACAAGATGGTGCAATTATACTTTTTTTTTTTTTAATCACACAGAGAAACAGTGAAAGGCAGAAAGTCCGATCATCTTAAATAACTGAAACACATGGTGCCATGCCTCTTTTATTTGTTAAACGTAAAAAAATTTCTGCAAAGGATACATCTTGTGCACACTCCATTATAGCTCCTCTGTCCCCCTGATGTATTTTAGAAATTGAGACATCCTTCAGCCACAGAACCAGAAGCATATACATTCATGTAATAAATCTGACAAAGTTAATCAGAATATTTTCTAACCTGGACTTAGCTTGCAGGCCAGCAGCTGTTTTGTAGAGACAGTGTCAACAGTGGCTGCTGAAGCCTCATGTTCATGTAATAGTAAAGTACTGGAAGTCAGAATTTGACTGAATTTCCTACTCCAGTGATTTTTTCTAAAGGTTGACTGCTGCAGGGTAAACAACAGAAGAAGCTCTTGGTCATAGGTCAAAGTGTAACCTGTAAAAAAACAATTATTTTATGAATAAAAGCTGAAGAATTATATTTGCATGAAATAAAAATCCTCCACATTTGCCCTTGGCTGCAGTGAAGTGTTGTCTGTCTATGATTGGGTCATGAGTAGCACAACAATATCCCATAGTTATTTTCTTTTTTATAACACTTTTTTGTCCTTTCTGTTTTTTTTGGGTGTCACCCAACCTAACCTTAACCATTTCATCTGCCCTTTAATGTTTTAACACATGAAAAGTCGAAAGTGTAAAGACATAGAAGGCCAAATCTGTCTGACCCAGTGTGCCATATATACATAATTCCACAACATTGTATAGTATAATTTTGCTGGTAAAATAAATAATTTCTACTTGTTTATCTTTTATTTTGTTCTGGAGTGCGCCTGGCACTGCAACTTCAGAAACCAGTGATGTGACCGCATAATGTTGCAGTCACACAAAAACTTGCTTCTCGTGTATTTCTCTTTGGAGCGAGGCTCATTCAGTTCTGTTCACAAACTGACCGCTTCCTTTGCTTTGCTCCTCAGTTTGATCTGACTGAACCAGACAGCTGGTCTGAAAAGGAGGTGGGCTCTTATTCAGGAAATACTTCCATTTACTGTATATGCTGTTTTTTTTTTTTATACCTGCACAGTGAAAAATAATAAGCATCTGATAAGTGCATGGTGTTCAGCTGTAAGTGTACCAAAAGCAAAATAGTAATTTTCTACTTTTTGGACTGCTGCTTGCCTGGAAATCCACCTTTTTCAAATCCCATCAGTTTGATTGTCGCTATCACTTATTATTGAACCCAAACATACTGCCAGTATTTGGCCTCCTCTATTTACTACTGACCATTTTTTTTCTCACTTAGCAGTTGTTGTACTGCTCTGTTAAACAGGGAATGATGAGCAGAGTGTTTCGTGTTTGTAACAGAAGCAAAAATAAAGAGGATGGAGGAATGGCGGAGTCAGAAGTTACACAGTGTTAAACCTTGATGTGATTTTTTTTTTTACTCACTTTATTTTTTGTGTTGCTGTTTTCTTAATTTAGGCTTTTTTCAGTGGTGTGGTTGTTGCTCAAACAAAGTAATGTATGATGCATTACTTTTTGTTACAAGTATTACATTATGCTACTTAATTAATCCCCAGAGAAAGTAACTGGTTACACTACTTGTTAGATTACTTTTGTGTATGATCTGATCTGGAATGCACTGTCACAGAAACAGCTAACAACATAAACCACAGGCTATATATCCACACACTGACACAAACGATGAGCACGGAGTTGCCAACACAGAGCAAAGCTGATGGGGATCAAAGAGGCTTCAGAGCCATCAGGAGTACAATTCAATGGTAGAAACATGTACAGGTAGAAATGGAGGCTACAATGCTGCAAGCTTGACTGCTCATCACTGATTTATTACCGGTTGAAGATCAGGCTTCTTGCTGAGCTGAGGTCGGCAAACAGTTAGCTTTAACTTTAACTCAGCTTTAGTTTGCACTTAACATTCTTGTCCTTTCATGCAATGAAAATAAAAGCAATGCCCATTTTTCCACTACCTCAAATGTTGTTGATCACTTTGATCACCATTTTTCAGCTCCCCTGCATGGGAACTGAAATCAGCTGATTCTAGCACAAGTGTGCAGCAAGAAAAAAAAGGACATTTAATGTATTTTTTTTAATGTTTGCTTTGGGTTAGGCAAATATAATCGTTTGGGTTATAATATATCTTTTAACAAAATAACCATGTTACAAGGCTCAATTTTCTAGCTTACCAATGTAGACTCTACCTGCACTTCTTTACATGGCTGCTAAAGGTCTCCTAACCAATCTGGCTTGTTTATCACTGATTGCAGCAGATAACTCTCTTATTGGTTTACTGTATTACTTATTATTAAGTTCATTCCATAAGGTGAGCTAACCAAGGCAGCCTTTCAGTTGAAACTGCCATCTACTGGCACCAGAGGACAGCAAAGGGTTTTCTTTTTTTTTTGTTTGTTTTTTCTTTTTGCTAATTTTCCCACCAACAAGCTTTGACTGATAGCTCTAATGGTGGCTGGCGATAATGTTGATATAACATTGAAGGGTAATCATTACTTCATCATTCTGAGATTACTAAATTGCCTGTCACTCGTCTTCACTTTGAAACTTTAAACAGAAGTGTCAGTTTATTGACATAATTTATATGGATAAAGAGCCCCTTACAGTTGCCTCCTGGCCAGAATGAATCAACTAATCTAACACATACACGCACGCACAGACTATGCACAGTCTCACCTCTAATTTCCCATTATCATCCTGCAACGCTTCTGAATTATTCATTGAATGCCCTCGCTGTAGGGAGAAAGTGAGGAGAAGAGAAGAGGTGTAAAAATGGAAATGAAGTGGAACGGTAAGAGAAAGAGGAAGACAGATAGAAAAAGGGAATAAAAGGTGATAACAACAGTGGAAAGAAAGAAGTGATAGAAAATTAAAGTGAGCAAAACATCAGACTGGAGGCAACAAAGACAAATAGAAGGAGAAGATTCAAGGAAGATGGACTGCCCAGATGAAGAGAGGACAGTTGGAGAGTAAAGAAATAAACAGAAGATGATGAAGAGAAGAGGAAGAGAGGCAGAGCATAGTTGGGCAAAACAGTAAAAGTGTTTCCCTCCAGGTAGATCAGATGTCCCTGGGAGTGGATGGATAAAGCAGACACGTCTGTCAGCTCATAAATTGTTCTAAATTAGCGGAGCTTTCATTTAACATATGTCCGCTTAAACTGAAAAAGAAAGGATGGGGAGGTGGAGAGCAGAGGTAGCAAGATTTACTCCCTCCTCCCATCATCCCGATGGTCCACATGATTCTCTCCACCAACTGTAAGCAAGCCTGAGGACTTGTGCCTCTAAACTGAGTCCTGTCTGAATATTCATTGGCTTAATTTGCATAGCCTGCAGATGGCGAAAACAGATGCTCGTTACGGCAAGTGTCAATTTTCAAAAATTTGCTTTCATGACAAAACAAATAAAGCTATACAGAAGGATGGAGCGACTCAAAGCCTCCTGGCAAAGCTGCCAAGTTTATGTTTGTGTGTGTGCAAGCCAATTTACGCATGAGAAACTTTAAAGACTTTGTGTGGATATGTAGTGAATGGCATAAGTGTGGAACGTTTAGTGTTGGTCGTGCAGTAGTATAAATATAATTGAAGAAGCTTATTAGCACCCTAATAGCAGGTGAAATGCGTGACAGCACAGTACAGTGTAATTCTTGAGCTACAGACAGACAGAAGACATGGGAATAAACACAAAGTCAGAAAGGATCAGTTGACCTTTTCATCATTTCATGGTTAACATTTCCAAATTCTGCCAGTAAAACAAGTGTAAGGCCTGCAACCTTGGGCTCTATGAATAAAAGACATTTATGCTCACAGAATTTTGAAAAACAGTAAGCCTTATACTTATCACCAAAGAAACGCGCAAACAGTTTTTACTTCTGTGCAATCAGCTACAAATTGTGGAGTGAATGCTATCCTTTAAGTTGGTTTCCACTGCATGCTTCATGGAGAACAAGGCAAATAATAGCATGTCTCTCATGCAATTTGAATGCTCCAAAATGGTTCAGACTGAAAGTATGAGAAAACAGTTTCATAACTGTACTTCACGGGCAAGAACAAATCAATATACAGACTTTAGCCATACTATAGTTTCCCTACACTGCTGTTTGCAAGCGGGCTGTCAGCTTGGTTCTTCATACATGGCAAAATGCATCTGATGTCCTTTCACCTAGTTTTGGACTTTTAAAACCATAGCAGCAAATTAGAGAAGCAGTTTATGAAACCAACATGTGATTGATGTCTGTATGGTTAAATGAACACATGACCTGTAATGAACACTCTCAGCATTTGAAAAGGGCCTTTTAGAGGATCTCATGTTGTTATTTGTTAATTTAATTTAATCCCCTGTTGTACTTGTTAATTTTTTTAATGTTAGTGAGGTGTCTTCTAAATTGAGAGAAGCTGCATTTGCCATTGTTAGGAAGGTTTAGCCTGCTACAACTACTATGATGGCTATAACAGAAGAGTTGGAATTATCATAACACGATATGACATGAACTGTGTATGAATGAAATGTACAGAAGTGCATTCTTTCAATATGGGGCTCTAGGGCCCCATATAACATCATGAAATACTGCCCTTTGTCCGTGGGCCACACTTTGACAATGCTTGGTTTAGATCAGTGGCGTTTCCTCAGAACAAGCAAGGCAAGCAGTGCTTGTCCTGTGAAATCTAAAAATAGGCATCAATTAAAACATACCAAAGTGAAAAATGATCTCCCTCCTTTCATTTCAAACAGGATTGTGTCTTAAAGCTTCTCATCTGTTTGGATCCATCCTTAAAAGTACTGCTAGCTGGTGCCTCTGGAAGTAGAATGAACTGTGCTTGACTAGGAGCCACGGAAATCTGTGCGGGTTCAGCCGTTTCTGCTTGTTGCTGCAAATACATTTAAATAAAAAGCTCATTAAAAGCTGTTTATTTAGACATGATTCTCACGCAATAGTCACACCACAAACATGATTTTTATAAAATAAGATGCATTACTGTAGATTAAACAGAATATAAAGTATTTAAAATGAGGTCGCGCTTAAACATCTACAGCAGTAATATTGGCCCGTATGACAGGATAATTAGTTTTACCTGTGACAATTTATATACAGTTTTCCAATAACACCGTTTTAAGTGTAGTGAGGTGTTTTCATAGTGTTTTATTGCTAAAGGAATGGTTCTAAAAAAATGCCTCCATTACTTGCTATTGTCAACTGAGCGTAACATCAATGCCACATGACAACAGTGATTGGCCATGAACTAGTTTATCAGTGATGATGAAAAATTAACCTTTTTTTTCCTCCAAAGATGTTGAATCCTAAATTCTGACATTATGAATTATGCAGGTCCAATGCAATCCATCAGTGACTGCAGCAGTTTTTAATTCACCTGCAATTTTATGCGATAAACACTGCGCAGAGTGGGAATGAGCCAGTGAGCTAAAAAACATAATCAAATGCAAAACAGAAATAATGCATCAATGCATCCATATTAATCGGAGTAGTATTTTTAGGTGGCCTCTCAACTGAGCACTATGCAACCTTGTAACAGTTGTAGTGTTCCCAGTATAAAGGGGAAAGAGTTAAAGGCCTGAGGGTAGACAGAGACAATTTTTAACAGGGCAGCACACTGCAGCTGTAAACACTTGTTCTCTGCTTGTGCATTCCCATCACATCTTCTTTATGGCAATTTCAATGCAAAGGTGAATGTATATTTCAGTGCTGTCTTTCTGTCTGCCAGCAATAATATGCAAAAACTACAAAAGAATTTAATGAAACTTGGTGGACAGGTGGAGGATGGGCAAACAAAAAGCCTATTAAAATTTAGATCAATTTCATTAAAACTCTGAGATAGGGCATTGGCCTTGATTAAGGACTGAACTCGCCAAGGTCTTTTCTAGTTTAAGTTGAATCTCCACAGCATATAAGACAGAATATAGAGAATTAAAAGGTAAATCTGGAGTGCACAGCACTATTTTTCTTTTAGCATTCTTTGTGATATCACTCGGGTTGAAATAACTTCATTTCTTAGCTCGGGAGTCTCACCAGCACAAAGCCAGGTCTGTGGCTTATGGAGATCTACATGTTTTGTTACCTCAACAATAAGCTTCTCTTCATCTTTTGATAACTGCAAGACCACAAGAAAAAAAAAGCATTACCTGGCAAGAAAGGATGAGGACTGGGCATCAAAACAAAGCTTCTATTCTGTTTTTACATGCAGATACAAAGTGGTAGGGAGTTGTGGTCGTTTCTTACTAAGAGGCAGGTGTTGTTGGAAATGAAGCAGTGCTGGTGCATATACTGGAGTTACAAAGACTCCAACTTTGTAACTCAGTGGGTGGGGCCAGGCTGCAGTGCCAGGTCTGTTTACAATTAATAGCTGCATAGATGTCCGATTAATGTACGGCTGGTACTTTGAGACGCTACATTGCCAAACTAAATGTTGATGTCATTCTAATATTTATGAAGGTTACCATCTTAGTTCTGTCTGCTCTGTCTGTCTAAATTTTGCACAAAGTCCAGATTAGGCTGATAGAAATGCCATAAAGTTTTTCAGGCATTCAGGAAAAGAAGCAAAGCATTGGACAACTCAATTGAATATTGACTTGATGATGATGATGACGATGAAATATTAAATGCAGCTTGTTTGCAGGATTAATTACCCTGAATATGCACTAATACAGTAGTTTTATGCGGTAATGTATCCATCTGCTTCAGTGATAATGAAGTGTGGATTCATGCAGAAAATTATCAAACTCTATTTACAGTTTATTTTTAGGGAAATGTAATTGCTGCCTTAAATAATATCCTCAGATAATGTACTGTACAATAAAACGATTCATATACTGAAATAATGGTATTTAATGGTGTGCTGAATCACTCAGTAAACATTCAGTAAAAAGAAATTATTCCCGGGCTGTCACATGTTGGTTTGTACTTGGTAAATAAAGGAATGCGGCCACCTGCATGCATGCCAGCCCATCTACACACACAAACACACACACACACACAGGAGCAGATTACACACAGAACTCCCATGTAGCTTTGTGCGGTGTGTGCACACAAATGAAAATGCTTCCTGCAGAACAATTCATTTGCTACGCTGCACAGTTTCTTCTACTCTGCTGCTGGTCATGAGTGATTTTACACACCGTCTCTCCATTTCTTTTCTTTCATCCCGTCTCCTTTCCCTTTCCTTGTTTTTCACTTAATTCAATCTCTCTGCTTCCTTTTATCCCTACTCCCTGCTCCCTCCACTGTCCACATCCCTGTATGCTTATATATTTTCCTCACTTTTTTCCCACTGAAGCCAGAAATCCTGTTTCTCCAGCAGCCTGACCCATTCTGTAATGCTTCAATGCGTCGCTGCTTTCAAATATTAATTAAACACCCTTATGTGTCATCAACCCCTCTAGTGAGCAGCATGCTCTTTAATTAGACCTGACAAACACCAGGGAGAAAGACACACACCTCCCCGGTTTGTTTAATACTGCAGGTGTGCGTGAAAGTGAGTTGGGGATAAAATTGGTGTTTCTCAGCATTTCTGTCTTTGTGAATCTGTGTGTATGTGGATGTTTCTTAGGAGGGCCTCAGAACATAATTTTTCCAAGTGCATGTGACCACTGTGAAGACAGCCTGCTGTCTTCCTGTCTAGTACGTGTGTCTGTGCATGTTTTCAGTGTGAGCTGTGTTTCTGCACGCAGGATTTGTTACACCACCAGTTTTGAAGGTGTTGCTCTTGTACACCCGCAGCCCTTTGCTACTGTCATTGTGCCTTTTTTTTTGGGAATATTCTAATTGCAGCCTTGGGATTGAGTGAACATCAACACACTTGTAATAATAATTCACAGATGGCACTGTTCACAGCTAAGACGGAAACAGAGAACTTGATGATACATGTGAAACTGGCACATGTAATGTGTCAAAAATTGCAAAGTTTACTACTTTGTAATTTTTGACTTGATTTAATCTTTTATTTGTTATTTGAACTTCTATTTGACTCACTCCAAATGCAGATGATCCTCAAAAAGTGTGGTGAAACAGTGAGTGTAATGTCAAACGCTATGAATCAAAATCTATTTTTGGACAAAGCATACATAAGTTCACTGGCTTCTTAAATCTATGAAGGTGAGTCTGTCGTGCAGTAACAACTCGCGTACACATTAATGATCCTCATGACTTCATTAAGTCACATCCACGAGACTGATGCAGGCAGCCACGGCTGATTTTTGCCATATATGCAAAACACTCGCACTTGTGGGAAGGAGTATTGTCAGAATTGAGTCTAATGAAGTGTAACAATGCATCTGCGTGTATGTGAGCCACTGCAAATGACAAAATGCATCATGGACAAATGTTTTTATTACAAATTAGAAATTGATTAGGCATGTGCAGAAGCAATCTTGGGTGTGTCATGCTGTTCAGTCTCATGTTCAGGAAATGTTGATATGAGGTGTTGTCATAGCTGACATGTCTACAGTTTGAGCCCCACATGGGACTAGTGGTTTTGCACTTTTTGGTATCATTTTTATGCTTTAGTTGTGTTGTGTGAAATGGAAAATAAGTCCAAATATATGGATCACTCAATGGAAAAGTGAGCGACCCATATGAGGGCCTTTAAATCAGGTCATTACTTTTTTTTGGACAAGACCTTTATCCAAAAAAGTACTAGGGGGGTTTGATTAAAATTGGATGCTTTTTAGGTTGCCTATATTTTCCAATCATTTTTCAGCACAGGACATAACCACATGAAATTTTCAGGACTAAAAAACACATTTAGCCTCACTTTGGATGTTTTATGTTTCCTGATAATTCAGATTTTATGTAAAATGACTCGTATGAGTTTCACATTCTCCTGTTAGATTTGGCTGAAATGTTATTTCCAGATGTTCTGGATTGTATGTCAGTACATTCAGATTAATAATGAGGAGTACAAATCTCAAAAGGGGCTAAAATGATAAGGGGAATAAAGAAATAGACGCCACTTTGCCATACCTTCTTCTTCCGACTGCTCCCTCCTTCCTGTTTCACACCAGCCCTCTGCATGTCCTCCTTCACTACATCCATGGATCGTCTCTGTGGTTTTCCTCTCACTTCAGCATGGCAGCTCCATCAGTATATCCACTATCCCTCCTCTGCACGTGTCCAAACCATCTCAAGCTTTTTGAACTTTTTAAACTACATTTTTAATAAATAACAGTTCAGTTTATTTAAAACATATCTATAATAATTTTTCTTATTGTAATGCATTTATCTAAGTTGCAAATTAAATCATTTTAAATTCATTTAGCTCTAAACCTATATTTCAAAACACTATTACTTGTTGACACTTTTTTGCAGTGCAGTGTGGTTAGCTGGACATATTTGTTCTGGGTTAGGGGATTTGGCCGTCCTTTCTTTCACACTAGCCAACTTAGCTCCAGAGCAGAGGCAGCAGCATGAAGCCCAAAGTACAACTTTGCCAAATTTCCCCCACCAGTAGCTCGGTTTTCCCCATGCAGCCTCCTCTCATTTCCTACACTGTCCTGCACTAGGACTTTGCCAACTTTTGTGCACAAACTTCCTTCTATCTTTATTTTTTTTTCTGAATACACTGCAGTATTGGTTCAATGTCAAAACTGTTGCAGGTTGAACTACATTTATTCTGAGTTTGTTAATTGCAAAACTTGTCTGACACCAGCTGCAAACATGAAACATGTCCATCAGGACTTGCTGTCACCGCTAACCACGTTAAAGTCCCTTTCTCAGAACAAGGGAGTACAAAGCAGTCTATACACACACATAGAAATATTCCAATCTTATCCATTCCATGTGGATACAATTCAAAATAAATGAGAATTTTAAAAAAAACCAAACAATTTAATGTCACTGACATCAGTGCAAACCTGTAGTAGTTGCACAGTGGAGTTTGTTGAATGCACAAAAAAACAAAATAAACTTAAAACACCAAATCAGGGAGACTCACGTCACCTATTATTTATGAAAGTCCTTTGTTTTTGCAGCCACATTTATTCACAGTGCGGTCACATTCACACAGTACAACAAATTATCCAATGTTATGTTGTAGGTGTTGAGTTTTCATTAACAGTGTTTCTTCAGTAGCAATTGTTTGGAGATGACAAGTGTGATTTGGAGTGTTGTTTGTCCTCCTCATGGAACTGACATTGCTTTGAGGTTCGGCTGTTGAAAACTATTAAAAGATCAGAAGGGTGTGAATGTACATAAACAGTGACAGAGTGTTGACTTTTATGCTTCCAAAGTCAAATTAATGCTGAGAATCTGCAAAGATGCTGAGAGCTGCTAAGAAAAAAAAAAAGCCAGGCAGAGCAGGAACTGAGCAACACTAAATTAGATAAACTTTATAAATCAGAGAACATTCTCAGTTCTCAAACTTCTTCTGACATCCCCCCTTAAGAAGCTAAATGCCCGCTCCCCTACAATTTTTATATCTGTATATATACATATTTATATATTTTTTCTTTTTTGCATTTTTTCAAATAAATTTGTGAAAACTGTCTTTAATTAAGTGTTAATCCTCTTTTCTTTTTTTTTCTTTACCAATAGCTACATCTTCTTTGTCTAAAGCGTCTTGTGAAAAAGCGATGATTTCATTTTAACACGGTGCTGTCAGTACAAACTTTAGGATTTCAAGAGTGTTTTTGTCTGTCTGCCGTGTCAGCAGCACATCTGGCAAAACTGGAGACGACGTGTCACCTCCGTTTCCTCAGCTCACCCTGACAGCCAGGGGCTAATGACCTGGAAGGATACACAGTCCCTGTACATATGGGCCTAACTGCCTTTGTGAGTCTGTGTATGGGTGTGTTTAGATACATTTGTCCACACTTCTCAGCCCATACTTCCCTGAATGTATCACCCCCTCTGCTCTAGATGGTGGGTCAGTATGTGTGTGTGTGTGTGTGTGTGTGTGTGCATGCACAGTGGCCTGGGACCTTTTCTTCAGCACTTGGAGAGTCCACCGCATGTGGGCCTGTGCTGCTCCTTGCTAGCCTGGTAATTAGGACAGGACATGACCAGTAACACCCTCAGCTGGGACCACTGACAGAACAAGGACAGATGAAATTATATACTTGGATGCTTTGTAAGTTTTTTTGGGGGGAGATTTGGTGATGTCAGACCTAAAGTTGGTTTTGGCCCATATAAAGGACAAATTTAATGTCACCTCATGTCAAAACTGACCATTGCAGAAGACTCCTTTTGCTTTCTAAGCCATTTTTTTTTCTTAAAGGGCACCACGAATATCTTAGCTTGGAAAAGGTTCAGGGTAGATCTTGCAGAGATAAACCACGTGGGGTGAGTTTGTAACTATTTTCGTGACAGACATGCAAATTGTGGGACAGTGAAGATATGAGTAAGGTTGGAGCAGAATGGGAGAGGTACCTAGTGTAGCTAGGGCATTAGCAAAATTGTGAATTATACACATGTTACTTTTAGTGGTCTCTGCCAATCTACTTGGACTTAGTTAAACTTTCTTTCCTGGTTGCATGCCATGCTTTCCCCTCTCTCAAACTTAATACTTTTAAAATTAAAGAAGAAATGGGGCTCCAGGGTGGCTCAGTGGGTGAGCAGGTGACCATATACACCACTTGGCCCTTTGCTGCGTGTGTGCCCCCATCTCTCTCTCTCTCTCCCACTTTCCTGCACCTCCTAACTTTTCACTATCCAAAAAAAAAAGACCAAAGAATATATAAAACTGTTCAGTTAGAGATCAGAAGCTCATCTTGCCCCATTTGTTGGAATCCACTCTGATTGCATGATCGCATGAGGTCTGCTATCATTTCAAATTAAGCTATTGTGCAGTTGTTGTACTGAACATGTAAATTTTGCTTCCATGTTTTTCACCTTGTCCCAAAAGATGATGTTTTGTAGAGGAGCAGTTAGCAACTATTTGATATCCTCAAATGTATACGCAAGTAAAGAAACACACGTTTAAGCTATTGTCTTAAATGTTCTAAATAAAGTTATATCATTTACGAGCATCATGCTATGTGCAGTGAATTTAAAAGTCAGCAACAGCAAGAGGTTCCTCTAAGGTGAGGTTGAAAAAAATAATAATTAAAATGCACTGGTCACTGGTGCTTGTAAGAAGATGGTGTGTATCATAAAGTATGCTTAGTGGGTTATCCAGTAATCTTGGGCTTAACCTTGATTCCTTGATTCAGTCCCATCAAGGTTCCCATCAGTATTGCTGCTTTTACACACTTTATTTTGTGACAAATTTGTGATCATGCAGTATGGTGCAGAAGTTTGAGCCAATCCTCATGTCTTTATATTTTGCATCCAAGGAGGCTCTCTTGTAATTTTTTTCAAAGCGGTCTGATGCAATAGTTCTCTAGATTTTTGTTAAGCTACTTAACAATGAATCATTCCAGCATTAAAAAAAGCACCTAACTCAATGGTTGAACCACTGTTGTGTCGATTTTACATTTTAAACTATCTTGTTACTAGCAGCATGCCACAAAACACATTTGCTCCCATTTCTTTAGTTGAATCTATGAAAAATGCCAACGATAACACAGTTTGACAGGCAAGAAATAGTATTTCTCACCAACAAGGAGATTCCCAGAGAGCTATTAGCTGAAAACCTCTCAGCATGGTGTGGAGTCTGTCCTAACAAAAAAATAAAATAAATAAAAATGAGAAAACAGGAGAAGCAGAGGACGAAAAGAAGTGACAGGCTTAAAAATGCACATCCAGTGGAAGATTCAGGAAAGTCAGTAAACCCCAAGCCAGCCGGTCTAAGGCAAACTTGTCTTGGGATGCAGTCTGGTTTTATGCTGACTTTATCAATTTCATCTTTGTTAGCAAGAGCAGAATTTGTCTTGTGGTAAATATGGCTAGCTGTGTTTCCACGAGAACACTTGCAGCTGTGGCAGCACATAGCATTAACTGTGATTTGTACTCTGTTTTTATTACATCCACTAACATCACTCTTGTATATGATGACAGCAGAGTTTCTTGCACCATAACACACTTTCCTTTTGTTTTTATATAGAATTACACTGCAGATGGGAATGCAATAAATATCCACTTCAGTAAATCATACATAAACCAATTAAGGCATGTGACAGAGAAGTGCCCTCCTCTGTCCCAGGCTCTTTGGATCTGGGCTCCTCATGGCCCCCCACTCCCGGCTGAGAAATGCGATTTGGGAAGCATTATCGCAGTGTTTTGTCATTGATTCCCATGATTGATCCTGGCCCCCGCTGGGCAGCAGGCTCTTCCTCTTGATTTAAAACCAATTATGTGATGATGATCTTGCGCAGGCGGCTGTGAGTGTTATGTGTTTGGTTGGGAGAGTGGCAGAAAGAGAATAAATCACCAAACAGGGTCAGAGAACACACTTTGGATTCTATTTTATCTGTCTGTGTCTTCCTATTCTTCCACATCATTTCCCTATCTTTCCCCCCTTTTCTTCTCTGTTAGAACAAAAAGAAATTGAATTTTTAATCCATGAGTTGTACCAAGCAGAATTTACAAATTCACGTGATCTGTCAGACCGGCCAGTGTAACAATAACCGTAGCCTGCCGAACATCTGTGCAACACCCACACAGAACCAAAGCCACACAGGCGCCTCTCGTGAGTTTTTGTATCGTTGAGATGAATTTCGAGTGAGCACTTTATTATTTTATCTCCCCATATTGAAATCCCCCTTTTTGATCTAATATTCATGAGAATTAATCTTGGATTAACACAAAGCCAGTTTATTGCTTCACTGCCTTATTGAATGCCAAATAAGTAATTGCACATAACCAAGGCACAATTCCCCGAACAACCACAAGCCAGTAGAGACCCTCGCTGATTAAGAACAAACATGTTGCTTGGCAGGGGCAAAATTATAAAGAGTTATTATTTCTTTTCTGTCATGCTTTAATGAGGTGGCTTGTTTACAGTTGTCCTATTTTTGTGTTCCTCATCATCTTTTGATAACCCGATAAGAGACCTTTCACCTTGTTTTCAACTTGGGGTTGAGTGCTAACAAGGGAGGATTGAGTTGACATTTCATCAATCTATAAGCACTTATCTGCCACTTATTAATGTATTATTATCAGTCACTGTGCTAAATAGGCTATTTAGACTACATATTCAAAGAAAAAAAAAACTAGTACTGATTCTTGCATAGTGTGGTTTCTTGTCAAA
Organism: Pterophyllum scalare; assembly: GCA_024447675.2. Lineage (NCBI taxonomy): Eukaryota > Metazoa > Chordata > Actinopteri > Cichliformes > Cichlidae > Pterophyllum > Pterophyllum scalare. Next base: position 233,042 of record JAMQGT020013926.1, read on the forward strand.
TGTTGACGGAAGCAGGATATTAACTGATAAAATGAAGAAAAACATCAGATTATATGAACATTTGGTGGCGTCATTAGTTTGTTGAATTGTACTTTCAGCCAAGATATCACTTTTTAAATCATTAACTGTTTTGAGAAAAAGTTCTTGCTGGCAGAAGTAAGTTGATAAAGTGTTGCAGAGACGACTGGCAAGGCCAAAAATACTCAGAATCTAACCATCTAATGGGCATAGTCTGTTATTTTAAGATTATAGATTGTATTATAAAATATTTGAATATAAAATAAATTTTTTCTATTGACGGCATTTAAACAGTGTGCTTAAGCAATGCTTTCAACTTCAGCATCCTTCAGTAAAGTGTTTAATTACAACAATTTTGATGAAAAGCTCTTACATTCTTAGCACAGTTCATAATGTTTTCTTTTGCATCTATTTTTTTCTATTTTTTTTATATTCACAAAGTGAATTTATTAACTTTGAAAGCAGTCCACAAATTCTTGACAGCTGCAAAGACGTGCAAAGAGTTACATACAGTTTGAGGCCCTTAAACTTTCTCTTTTTCTCTTTCTCTGTCTCTCTCTCTCTCTCTCTCTCACACACACACACACACACACACCACACACTTTCCTCTCAAGTTAAGTTCTAATGTTCTACATATCGTTCCAGAAAAGTTATCGCTTACCGCTCACTGGAGATCATTCTCATACAGAGGGCTGCCATAAGGGGTCAATTACAGAGAGTTAGCACCATCAGGTATTAAAGCATTCCCTTTCATCAGCTGAAACACGATTCTCTGCATTCATGTTAGGTCGACATCAAGCTCTCAACTTCCCCTCAGTCTTGTTTCTGACAGATGTGGTTAACCACTCTGTTCTTGAGAAGCAAAGTGCTGATTTTCTCCTCTGCCATTTATTCCAGGAAAATTCTGGCATTTTGAACAAGTGCTTAAACCCGCTGGAAAGATGGCTTTCTCCAGTAACACACCGTCTGCTTCTTTTCATAATTCTGTTTGTGTTCAGCTCAATAGATTTTGATGTCAGGTAATTAATTTGTGGATCGGTTTCATGTTGTATTTTTTTGTCAAAATTAAATTGTTTTGGGTATCTACTAGATTGGGATTGTGCAGGTAAACCTGATTCAAAGGGGACACCATTCACATTCATCATTTTTTGTAAACCTTAACTGTATTATATTTAATTTCACAAGCAACCTCTTGCTGTCCCCTCTCAGTCCTGTGAAAAAGAAAATTTTCACAGGACTGTATGCAGACCTGTGACAAACTAAGCTCACCCCATTGTTCAGTAGCTTGAAAAACCACCTTAAGCAGAAATAGTTTTCTATGTAACTTAATCAGTCGCTCACATGGTTGTGGAGGAATTTTGGCCCACTCTTCTTTACAGTGTTGCTTCAGTTAATTCAGGTTTGTGGGTATTTATGTACAACTCTCTTAAGGTCCCACCACAGTCTGGGTGAGGTCTGGACTTTGGCTGAAAAAGAAAAGAATCAAGATGCTGCAATGGTCGAGCCATTACGCTGCTGGTGTGCTTGGTATCATTGTTCTCTTGCCCAACGCAAATTCACCCAAGCTTTATGGCCAAACATCTTCCACTTTGGTCTTGTCTTCCCCAAAGGACATTGTTCCAGATGCAACTTTGCAAACCTATGCCATGCTGCCATGTTCTTTTCAGAGAGAGGAGGCGTTGTCCTGGGAACACTTCCAAACAAGCCATACGTCTAATTGTACCATCATGAACGTTAACATTTAACATGCCAGCTGAGGTCTGTAGAGTGTGAGATGCAGCTCTCGGGCTTTTTGCAGTTTCTCTGAGCATTGCACGATCTGACCTTGGGGTGAATTTGCTGGGACGTTCAATCCTGGGAAGGTTGTGGCATTATGTTACCACACACCTGTACCTGAATGCTTCAGACCAACAAACTGCCAGAACCTCTTTAACTTCAAAGTCAGCACCTATCGTCGAATGAATGGTTGATCACAAAAGTGAAGAAGAGACACAAAGATTGAGATTTCTTCATTTATTAATAAGATGAATTTATTATTGTGAACTCAAAACTGCTAGATATTCATACCTTCAGACAGCTACAACATAGAATGCAAACAGACTATGACAGAGAATCTGTTGTTTATACAGTCAGAATATCAAACAAATCAAAAGCCTTACACGTGATAGGTTCGGCTCTACAGCAGGGACTGTACGCCTTCACAACTGGCAGTAATGCACTGGGGTTTTAATAAGTAAATGTGTATCTAACACAATCAAGAAACACTTCTTTTGGCAGCCAGAAATCTGTATTAAATAATTGTGCTCCTGTATTTAAAGTTGGCTTCTTTTGTGATTACCTGAAGTGATTGACCAGCATGTCAGTGTGTAGTCCTTTCAGCCTCCTGCACTTCAGTGCAACAGTGGATTTTTTTTGCTTTTGTTATTTTCAGTTATGTGACACTTCCCAAAATAAAAGAAATTATAATTCAAGAAGAGAAAATTCATTGAATTATCTCTCAAAATATCAAATCAGCATATTAAATTGTATTCATAAGAATGTTAAAACAAATAAAGACAAAAAAAACACAGCTGACAGAAACAGTCGGATGAGATGTGTTCATCAGAGCTACTGACACATGCAGCAACACTAATGAGTCACAGTTATGCTTGATGCAAACAAGTAAACAACAATCTTTGAGAAAAACAATGAACATTCTTCAGTTTGGATGGTCTCTGGGGTGAATCTGACCCAGACTCAACACAGACTTCTCACTGCCTTAATGATCCACCAAAAGCTCATTTGATTCTCGAAGAAGAAAGAGGGAGAAATTAAATGAATAATTTACTGTAATAAACGAAAAGAAATGGAACTTCATTTTGTTTTATTGCCGAACCTTTTGGAGAATAAGAAAAGACACTTCATTAAGCTACTGCTTAATAGGCACATCCATCTAAATCATACATGAGGCTTAATGGCAGAATACTATTATTTATATTTGATAAGGAGTTTTTACATCCACAGACTCACTGGAAATCAAATGCTCACTGCTCTATGTGCTATTTAGTTCAGTTTATTAAAATTTAATCATCGGTGCCATGAGTTCCTTTTATCTGACAGCAGAAAAATAGTCAGATATAAGAAGATATTTCTGGTCATGAGGAAAATATGTGTGTGGGTGGCTGGAAGTGGGTTTTGGGGGGGGGTGTTCAAGTTTCACAGTCTTCCTGTCATTTTCTTTTCCCAAATTATTCTGCTTATACATCTTTTAATAGAGTTATGTCATAGACGTTTTGTTGGAAATTTGCATACGTAGTTGATTTTACTTCAAAAGCCAGCTTTGTCAAGAATCAAGCATAGCTAAGAAACAATCGCTGACATACTGAGTGCCAGTGCTATTTTTATTTTAAAGTGTCTGGGAGTCTTTTTGAACAAAGTAGGTTTTAAAATTTTTATAGTAAACATGAAAAACATCTTTACATATTCAGCATGATCTCACACAAAACTCTTTAGGTGGTAAAATGGGGCAACTCTGGTTTGTATAAATTATTAGATATTTATATTCTGCTTTGTTTTGCTGCATACAATGAGAAGAAAGCATACATGCCGCCATCCGTCCATCATCCATCATCCAGCCATCCATCCAGCTATCCTCTTCATATCCAATTCAGGGTTAATTATATACCAGCAGAAAGTGGTGATTTCCCCAGGACATGTGGTGCAATACTAAAATCTATAAATAGTAATCTATTAATGGTATTAAGACAATATGTTTATAACACCAAACCATGAACGTTTTACTAAAAATATATAACAAAATAAGTTACAAATGCTAATGCTGCAGCATTATAGCATAAATAAATGTAACTAATTACAAGACATCCCTGTGTAGAAACAATATATTGTCACTATATACAGTGATACAATGAAATTACAGGTGCTCTTGCACCTGTAATTTAAGAAGACAACACATATTACATCCATCCATACATTCAGTTTCAGTCAGTCATAAAAACTATACAACATAGGAAAAAACAGAACAGGCACAGTGACGTAAGGTGCAGTAAGTCCCAGATCAAACAAGGAAACAAGCTGTGTATGAGAACAAAATAACTAATAACTCTCTGTACAGTACCTGTCAAAAGTTTGGACACCAGGACTGTTGTGGAGGGCTGCACAAAAAAAAAAAAAAAAAAAAGGCAGAAGGTCAAGCTCCTCATTCAGTCCTGAATAATAATAATAATAATAATAATAATAATAAAAACTTTGTCTCTATAGGATCTTTCTAAACCAGAGTTAGACTGTTATGATTTAGTTCAAAAGTGGATAAAAATGCGGATAAAAATGCAGAGTGGAATAAAATGTTTTAGTGGCAGCACCTCAAAAAACAATAAATCACAGCAGTTTGTTAAATGGACTGGTTCTTATATAATGCTTTTCTACTCTACATGAGCACTCAAAGTGCTTTATACCACATGCCTCATTCACACAAACACATTCATACCAGGATTTTATATATCTAAGTGCTTTCTATCTAACATTCACACACAGTCACACGCCGACGAACACACTGGGAGCAACTTGGTGTTCGGCATCTTTCCCAAGGATACTTTGGCAGCCAGGGATCAAACCACCAATCTTCCAATTAGTAGAATGACCTGTTCTACCTCCTGAGCTACTGCCACCCCAGAATACTTAAAAAAAGAAAGAACAAACAAACCCAGAAGCAACACAAGTACTCTTAAGTGCCTAAACATAACCATTGCCAGGAATTTTCAAATTAAAATGTAATGGTATTCTAGCACAATTTCAGAACGACTGATACTGTCATTTGGATTGGAGGACATGTTGCGGAAAACAGAGCATGTTTTCACATAGGGCACACATACAAGGGGGCAAAAACTGGATCTTAGAAAAACATACATTTTGCTTCTTCACTCACCTGTTCTCCTGTAATTCAGTATTATGGCCCCACCATAGTTTCAAGTAAATTTGTGTCAGTTAATAATTCTGTTTAGTTAATTATTAGAGTTCTAGTTGTTGGAATATATTATGTTAAAATGTGTTTCTGACAAAATATATCTGATTGAGTACAAATCAAAAGAGGATGGTAAGCTTAAGGCAAGCAAAGCGAGAAATTGTAGCTTGCCAGTGATCCCACATAGCTGAGAGACACTAGCAGAGCAATTGCAGAGTTGTTCCACACAAAAGATGATCCCAAAAGAATATATGGTTTAATTAGGAGTTTTGGATTGTGTGACACTGTAATATATATATATATATATATATATATATATATATATATATATATATATATATATATATATATATATATATATATATATATATATATATATATATATATATTTATCTATGGAAGTAAACTCTAACAAAAGACCTCTTAAACTTAGACTGAGTTTTTATCTTTTCCCTTCAGTTGGCTCAGTGGGGCTGAGAATGAAGCCACAACCAGACTTCTTTGTTTATTTCTTTCCATCCGTCTCAGGATGCTTTTTTGACACTTTTTGATAATTCAAAAAAAGGTGACGTCAGTCATGTAAGATTTACAGACTCCAGAGGCTGATCAAACCTTTCCTGTGACCTTCCTTCCAAAGTTTTTCCACATTTGTGCATTCATTTTTTTTAAAAGTTGCTTGTATGATTGGATTCCTAATGTGTGAGGAATAAGCAAAATCAAAGGTCCCATATGAATAAAAGAGGGCACAGAATTAATATCCCAAGAGGTTTTGATCCTAGATTATGTTCATAAGTCCTCCTTTTAGGTTGCGTGTCTGTGTGAGTATGATCCTTGCTGTCTTTAGATGGGACCACTGGATGCAGCTTTCATTTCCTCTTTCTTTGCCTTGTCTTCTCCCAGCAACGAGTCGGTATTTACTCTTCGTGTTCTTTTGTGTTGAGAGATTTGTGTAAATAAAGTAAATGGCAGTTTGGAATTGTGCGTTTCTGGATGCTGATGGCCCTGTTAGTTGTGAGCTGATAATTGTAAAAAGACTCATATAAATAATAGGTTCAGGTTCAGGTTCCTCTATTTGTACCCATAGGTAGATTTGGTCTGTCGTAGTGAGTCATCCATCCTCACATGCACATTTTCAGTACAAACACAGACAGTAAATAACAGAAGCATAATACCAAATGCTGAATAAATATATAAATGAATAACAATAATAATATTAGAGTATTCACACAACATCATTTAGGATTGGAAAGCTGTGAGTCGTTCATCAGAGCCACGGCTGCTGGACAAAGCTTTTTTCCAGAAAAGTAGGGAAGAAAGTGAAAGCAGTTAATAAGTATGAAAAAATACTTTTTGTTCATACTTTTCTACATTTTTAAAAAAAATTTTTTTTTGGGGGGGGGGGTCACGGTACCTGTTTGCCTTTTGTTTTGATGTCTGAGAAGATTGGGGTTGATTAGGGAGCTTTTGCTTTTGCCCAGCTCTGAGGCTAATAAACTGTCCAACTGTCCTGTAATGGGAGTGAGAAGAGTCAAGGAGTTACAAAGCATGTTATATCCATGTTTTCATAGACTGGGGATTTAGTATTATGTGCCATGTGCTAGCCTGTTGTTATAGATGGGTATTTATGAAGGTGGTCATATGAAGAAAGTTACATATTGATGAGAGTACAGCGATTAGTTTATTTATAGTGCTTTATTTTTTTTCTAGCACAGGAGATGGGCAAATAAATACTGATACCGTGTTAAAGCCTTGTTTTTTTTTCTTCCCTTTTCTCTCGAGAACATGACTTGATGTGAGAAATAAAATTGTGTCACTAACTATTTAAATTAACCTAATGGTTAAGTTCAGTCAGGAAGGTCTCTTCCTTCATATTCTGCCTTTTTTTTGCATTTGTCATTCCTACTGCTGTACTTTCTTAATCTTTTTCAAATTTGTACACTCACTCACATTTTTGACATTACAAGTCCCCCAGTTCCTGGTTATTTGAAAATTACTACAATTCTGTGTTTCTTCCTTTCAGTGCCACTAATGTGCAACCCTCTTACCCATCTCCCTGTCTTTTTTTTTTGGATATTCAGGGAGTCTTACCTGAAGTTTCCTAAAGCAGCTGTCTTTTGAGTTAACACCACTAATGCTTGCCATTAACTTTGTGCCCTTTCACTCACTGCATTGTTTATTGTCTGTTTGTCAGTGCTCATCCTTTTGCTTTCATTTTCTCCTCACCCCAGCAAGTTGAGCTAGTTCTCTCCATTTTTCCTGTTAATTTTTTGTCTGTTAAGTGCTTAGCTCTTGGGGACTTATTGGGTCTCTGAATATGATATTGTAATGCCGTATCTTGAACTTACTATATAAAGCACTCTGAGATTGGATGCACTAGAGCTATATAAGTTGAAAGAAAATACATTTCCCCATCTTATGACAGCTAGTAGTGCAAAGAGGGAGCTTGTGTCTTGTTGCCAGGGCAGTAGGAGCTTATTGTAAGTCTTAGGAGGGGCCACAATGTGTTCATCTGTCATTGTGGATCTGTATGGTGACTTGATAATTTGCATGCTAGAGAAAGCAAAGTTGCAGAAATGGGTTGATCAAACGAGTAACTGTCAAATTTGAGCAGCCGCTTTTGAAATTGGACACTTTTACTCCAGCAGTAGCTTCCATAGTGCTTCAGTCATGCCAGGTGTTATCCCAGATTTGATCTTAATGCTGTTTTGTAGTATGAGAATCTCATTCCTCAAAGCCAAGCTTTCCAGGTGCAGGTGTAGAGGTACACTGTTACTACCTGACAATGCAATACATATTAAGACTTGCACCAAATAGAAAACACAGATAGCTTGCAACAAACTAGATGGATACAAAGTCAGCAAAGTGCTTCTCATATTCTGACAAGATTTGCTCCTCACAATGTGCACTGTGAAGCTGCACAAAGCATTTGTCCTGATGAACTGCTGCCTTCATGTGAGGAAATTTCTGCAGATCACAACATTGCATCCTTACAGTTATCAGCCAATCTTGAAATTAAATTCATCAAAGCAATAATGTTGACTACATATTAATTTTTCCCCTACATCCTTAAATTAAACCAAATGGACATTATTACTCATTATTTATTAGTCAATTACTCCAAAAATCACTGGTAGTCTTCTAGTTATGTATATTCCGCATATTTTAAAAGCCTTAGAGCAGGGATCATCAACCACATTTGTCCAAGGGCCGGAATTTTTCTCGGCAGATACTGAGAGGACCAGATGCTCTTGTAAAAGTAAAATAAAATTAATACTGTATTCTAAGTAATATAATTTTCTTTCAAATGTACGCTATTTTTAATGATGTGATGAGCAAGTCGTGAACTTACATTTCTTCTCTTTTATGCTGACGGTTGTTATGGAGATATTGCAGTTGTGCATAGTTGTGCACATGAAACAGACAAAAAAAAAGCTAAATGAGTGCAACAAGTTTAACGTCATTTTTGATTGAAGGCAGGCTATACTGC